>PVJH01012583.1:0-63782 GCA_004026705.1 Nesogale talazaci | reverse complement strand
GTGGAATGGATCTATCAGGATATTCCCATAGACCCCAAAAGTGGGTGCCCTGAGGACATATTGTTCACTACAACCATAAGGAATAAGTTTGTGAGGTGGGCCCCAGCATCTTTGAAGACTCCTATAATTGCTTTGTTGTGTGCACCAGGATTAACTGTGGGAACTGCCTTAAGTGAACTCTGACATTTGCCCACAATGGGGCTGATTGGACTCCGTGTTAACAGAGGGCAAGTGTCAGCACTGAATCAGCAGAGACAGGGTGAACGTGGTTATAATAGACAACAAGGCTTTCGTGGTAATCAAAGCAGCCTGTCTCGTGTGGAATTATGGCATTGGCTATTTAGTCATGGTGTCCCTAGGAGTGAAATAGATGGGAAACCTACTAAGTATTTACATGACCTATACAGGCAGAAGAATGCTGGATCAAGTGAACAGAGGAATAGGCAGTCACGATCACTCAACCAATTCCCAGACCTGAGACAATTTATAGACCCACAACCACTTGAATGAGGGGAAGGCCGGGTCCCTTGGAAGAAGAACCCTGCCACATCAGGGAAGGTTTATGCTGTTAGTCTTTCTTCTAGCCTTCTTCAAAGGGACCAGGCCTTTCACAAGAGTGACTGTTCATTGGGGAAAAGGAAATAATCAAACTTTTCAAGGATTACTGGACACTGGCTCTGAACTGGCACTAATTCCAGAAGGACCCAAAGTTTTCGAAGGCCCGCCAGTCAGAGTGGGGGCTTATGGAGGCCAAGTTATTAATGGAGTTTTAGCTCAGGTATGCCTCACTGTGGGTCCGGTAGGTCCCCAAACCCATCCTGTGGTTATTTCCCCAGTTCCAGAATGCATCATTGGAATAGACATACTTAGTAACTGGCAGAACCCCCACATTGGATCCCTGAAATGTGAAATAAGGGCTATCATAGTGGGAAAGGCCAAATGGAAACCCATAGAATTGCCATTGTCTAGGAAAATAGTAAACCAAAAGCAATACCACATTCCTAGAGGGATTGCAGAGATCAGTGCCACCATCAAAGACTTGAAAGATGCAGGGGTGGTGATTCCTACCACATCTCCATTTAACTCACCTATTTGGCCTGTAAAGAAGACAAATGGATCCTGGAGAATGACAGTGGATTATCGTAAACTTAACCAAGTAGTGACTCCAATTGCAGCTGCAGTTCCAGATGTGGTCTCATTGCTTGAGCAAATTAATACTTCTCCTGGTACTTGGTATGCAGCTATTGATCTGGCCAATGCCTTCTTCTCTATACCATTTTCAAAGGATCACCAAAAGCAGTTTGCCTTCAGCTGGCAGGGGCAAAAGTACACTTTCACAACTCTCCCCTAGAGGTACATCAACTCTTCTGTGTAATTTAGTCTGAAGGGACCTCGATTGCCTGTCTATTCCATAAAATGTCACACTAGTCCATTATGTTAATGACATTATGCTGATTAGATCCACTAAGGAGGATGTATCAAAGACTTTAGATTCATTAGTACAGCATCTGCATACAAGAGGTTGGGAAATTAACCCAACAAGGACTCAAGCACCCTCTACTTCAGTAAAATTTCTAGGGGTCCATTGGTATGGAGCATGTCGAGATATTCCCACTAAAGTGAAGAACAAGCTATTTCATCTGGCTCCCCCAACAACAAAACAGGAGGCAATAGGCCTAGTGGGACTTTTCAGATTTTGGAGGCAACATATCCCTCATTTGGGTGTTCTGCTTCGACCTATTTATCAGGTGACATGAAAGGCCTCCAATTTTGAGTGGAGCTTGGAACAAGAAAAGGCTCTGCAACAGGTTCAGGCTGCAGTGCAAGCGGCTTTGCCACTGGGACCATATGATCCAGCTGAAGTGTCAGTTGTTGATAAAGATGCAGTGTGGAGTCTTTGGCAGACCCTTTTTGGTGAATCACAGCATAGACCATTGGGATTTTGGATAAAGTCCTGCCATCTTCTGCAGACAACTACTCCCCCTTTGAAAAACAGCTGTTGGCCTGTTACTGGACTTTGGTGGAGATTGAACGCCTCACCTTGGGCCACCAGGTGACCATGAGACCTGAACTACCCATCATGAACTGGGTATTGTCTGACCCACAGACTCATAAAGTTGGACGTGCACAGCAACACTCCATTATTAAATGGAAGTAGCACATACAAGATCGGGCCAAAGCACGACCAGAAGGTACAAGTAAACTGCATGAAGAAGTGGCCCAAATGCCCACAGTCCCCACTCCAGTCACATTACCTTCTCTCTTCCAGTCTGCACCTATGGCATCCTGGGGAGTTCCTTATGACAATTTAACTGAGGAAGAGAAAAGTTATGCTTGGTTCACAGATGGCTCTGCATGATATGCAGGTGCCACTCTTAAGTGGACAGCAGCAGCGCTGTAGCCCCTTTCTGGGATCTCCCTGAAAGATAGTGGTGGAGGAAAATCCTCCCAATGGGCAGAACTCTGAGCAGTGCACCTGGCCGTTCAGTTTGCCTACAAGAAGTGGCCAGATGTGAGACAGTACACTGATTCATGGGCTGTGGCTAATGGCTTGGCTGGATGGTCAGGGACTTGGAAGGAACATGATTGGAAGACAATGATTGGAAGAACATGATTGGTGACAAGGAGGTGTGGGGAAGAGGTATATGGATGGATCTCTCTGAATGGGCCAAAAGAGTAAATGTAATTGTGTCTCATGTGAATGCTCATCAAAGGGTTACCTCTGAAGAGGAGGACTTTAACAATCAAGTAGATAAGACGACACGCACTGTGGAGACTGGCCCTCCTCTTTCCTCTGCCACTCCTGTTATTGCCCAATGGGCACATGAACATAGTGGACATGGTGGCAGGGATGGAGGCTATGCATGGGCACAGCAACATGGACTTCCACTCACCAAGGTTTACTTGGCCACAGCCACTGTTGAGTGCCCTATTTGCCAGCAGCAGAAATCGATGTTAAGTCCAAGGTATGGAACCATTCCTCAGGGAGATCAACCAGCAGCTTGGTGGCAAGTTGATTACATAGAACCACTCCCATCCTGGAGGGGGCAGCGCCTTGTTCTGACTGGAATAGACACATATTTTGGATATGGATTTGTCTTCCCTGCTCGCAATGCTTCTGCTCAAACCACCATTCGTGGACTTACAGAATGCCTCATCGACCGGCATGACATCCCACATAGCATTGCTTCAGATCAAGGAACTCACATTACAGCAAATTCAGTGCGGCAATGGACCCATGCCCATAGAATCCACTGGTCATATCATATTCCTCATCATCCTGAAGCAGCTGGCTTGATAGAATGATGGAATGGGCTCCTGAAGACACAACTGTGATGCAAACTACGTGGTAACAACTTGCGGGGCTGTAACAGTGTTCTCCAGGAAGCTGTATACGCTTTAAACCAGCGGCCAATATATGGTGCTGTGTCTCCAGTAACTAGGATTCATGGGTCCAGGAACCAAGGGGTGGAAACTGGAGTGGCACCACTCACTATTACTCCTATTGACCCACTTGCAGCGTTTTTGCTTCCTGTCCCAGCAACCCTATGTTCTTCGGGACTGTAGGACCTGGTCCCAAAGGAAGGAACTCTCCCACCTGGAAACACAGCACGGATTCCACTGAATTGGCAGCTGAGAATGCCCCCTGGCCACTTTGTGTTTCTCATGTCTTTGGATCAACAGATCGGGAAGGGTGTCACTGTACTGAGTGGTGTGATTGATCCAGATTATCAAGAAGAAATTGGACTGGTGTTACGTAATGGGGGTAAAGAGAAATATGTCTGCAATGCAGGAGATCCCATAGGCCGATTCTTAGTGCTACCATGCCCTGTGATAAAAGTTAATGGTAAATTACAGCAACCCCTTCATGATAGAACATCTAATGATCTAGACCCCTCAGGAATGAAGGTCTGGGTCACCATACCAGGCAAAAAAACCACAACCAGCTGAAATGATTGCTGAGGGCAAAGGTAATACAGAATGGATAGTAGAAGAAGGTAGTTCTACCTACCAATTACGACCACATGATCAATTGCAGAAGCGAGGTTTGTGATTATTCATGTATTTTCTGTTTATGAGCTTATTGAATCTTTTCTTTGCTCATGTATGATATATCAGCTACAATTGGACTCATTTATTTGCATGATAGATGTTTAATGTTAAGTATAAGTTTGATTTCATTGATGTCTAGGAATTCTATATGGGTAAAAAAAAAATTGTGTACAGGTGCCATGTTGGCAAGGGGTGGATTGTGATGGGTAGGTTTGTTATGCCAAGATGGCCACAGAAGATTGGTGGGTCTGTTGTGACAGCACGGACAATGAACATGCGGGATGAATTGAAGGGCAGAGATAGAAAGGGCTCGGCAAGTCCCGCCCTCTCTCTTGCTTCCGGATCTTTGGACCAGAGAGCTGCCTTATTCATCCTGTGCCTTGACCTCCAAGCAACACTACCTCCAAGTCCACTACATGGACTGTGTTGCTGTGAGTTGAGGATCCTTCAAGCCCTACTTCGCCACGTTCCTGGGATATATATCTCTTGAGCTGGGGACTGTTGGACTTTGTCATCTGGCTGACTGTTGGCAACCTGGTCTGCTGTTTACTGCCTATAACCAGATAGCCTGGATTGCTCTACAGAGGACTACTCAGCGGCCCTCAATATTTGAAGAACTGCCAGTCTTCTAGTTGCCTCACGCAAATGAGTTGCACCGAGCAATCTATATTGCTTTATAGTTAACTGTTTCTTTCTTATCTTATATACCTTTCTCAATATATAAATATATAAAAAGAATTATTAGTGTCCTGAATTTTATTTCTCTAAGAGAACCCTGCCTGACACAATATCTTAGTTCTATCTGAATACTTGTAATTCTCTCAAATGATATCCTGGCATCTAGTTTCTCACCCTACAATCATAAAAGTTCCCCAGTGCTCATAAGACTCTTTTCTCTACATGTCTCTTGTGTGGTCTGCATTATAACCACCTAGAACTTCACATAAGTCTAGGGATATGCAATTGTTGATCTTTGCATACATTTTCTCATGCTACATCTACAACCTGAGATGCCCATCACTTTAATTTCAAAGTCCAGTATGCAGGTAATATAGTTTCTTCTAAGTGGCATATCCCCTAAGTTTACCCAGCCAGATTGGTATGCTTTCATTATTTCCCATAAAATTGATCTACACTTTTACTTTAACATGTCACAGTTTGCATCAGAATCCTTTTTTTTTCTAAGGTGAAGCTCTCTAAGATTAATAGTTGTTCATTTCCACCTCTTGAATTTCATAATCTAGCCCTGTTATAATATAAATACTACCAGTAGGTATCTATCAAACTCTAAATTTAGTTTCTCACAGTTCAGGTGGCTAGAAGTCTGCATTCTGGGTTTCAGCTGTAATAGTCTTTTTTCTTTGTAGACTATTGGGAAGGTCCACCTTTTTTTCTGAATTTTTGTTCCTGGGTAATCTGCATGTGTCTTATCCTTCCTATGCATCTTTCACTTGTTTGTTTAACGTCTCTTATATCTCAAAAGGAATTAACTTAAAGCATACCCCACATTAATTCTATCTTATTAACATAAAAAATACAGACCATGCTTGAATGAGATTATAATCACAGACAATATTAGAGGATTGACAGCACAAATTTGGGGTATGAGTGGGTGACACAATTCAATGGATCACTCATACATAGAGAAGTGGTAGTAGGCTACTTTGCTATAGCAAGTTCTAAAATCTCTATAGTTTACTACACTCAGCACTTACTATTCACTCATGATAGACCAAAATGATCAGGAAATGGATGCAGTAGGAATTTTTATTCAGCAAAGTCAGTTGTGACCTAGACTTTTTAAAATTCATTTTATTGGGGGCCTCTGTCAGGCAGGGTTCTCTTAGAGAAATAAAAATCAGGACACTAATAATTCTTTTTATATATTTATATATAGAGAAAGGTATATAAGATAAGAAAGAAACAGTTAACTATCTATAAAGCAGTGCAGATTGCTCGGTGCAACTCACTTGCATGAGACAGCTAGAAGACTGGCAGTCCTTCAAGTCTTGAGGGCCACTGAATAGTCCTCTGTAGAGCAATTCAGGCTATCTGGTCACAGGCAGCAAACAGCAGAGCAGGTCAGCAATAGTCAACCAGATGACAGAGTCCAACAGTCCCCAGCTCAAGAGATGTATATCCCAGGAGCGTGGCGAAGTAGGGCTTGAAGGAACCTCAACTCACAGCTCCACAGTCCATGATTAGGTATCCCACGGGTAGTGTTGCTTGGAGGTCGAGGCACAGGACGAACAAGGCAGCTCTCTGGTCCGAAGATCCGGAAGCAAGAGAGCGGGCAGGACTCGCTGAGCCCTTCCTATCTCTGCCCTTCAATTCATCCTGTGTGTTCATTGTCTGTGCGGTCACAACAGACCCACCAATCTTCTGTGGCCATGTTGGCATAACAAACCTACCCATCACAGGGGCCCATATAATTCCTATCACAATCAATGCATATATCCATTGTGCCAACACATTTGTACATTCGTTGCCATCAATATTCTCAAAACATTTGCTTTTTACTTGAGTCCTTGATATCAGCTCCTCATTTTTCCCTCCCTTCCCACTCCCCTTTCCCTAATGAATCCTTGAAAATTTATAAAGTATCACTATTTGTAATTTCTTATACTGTCCGATATCTCCCTTTATCCACTTCCCTGTTGTCCATACACCTGGAAGGAGGTAATATGTAGATCCTTATAATCAGTTCCCCCTTTCTACCTCACCTTTCCTCCATCCTCCCAGAGTCACCATTCTCACCACTGGTTCTGAAGGAATCATCTATCCTGGATTCCCTTTGTTTTCGGTTCCTATCTGTACCAGTGTACATCCTCTGGTCTAGTCACATTTGTAAGTTAGAATTGAGATTATGATACGGGGGGTTGGGGGGAGGGGGAAGGAAACAGACGAACTAGATGAAAGTTGTATGTTTCATCATTGCTACACTGACCCTAACTGGCTCAACTCCTCCCTGTGGTGAATCTACTCTAAGGGAATGACTGATTACATACAGATGGGCATTCGGGTCCCAATTTGTACACCCCCTCATTTACAATGATATAATTTTAGTTCTTTGATGATCCCTTCAGCAACTCATGTTCACGCAGGCTGCTGTGCTTCTTCCATGTGGGCTTTGTTGCTTCTGAGCCAGATGGCCGCTTGCTTATCTTCAACCCTTTAAGACCCCAGATGCTATGATAGCCAGGCACCATCAACTTTCTTCATCACATTTGCTTATGCACACAATGATATGACTTTTGTTCTTTGATGCCTGATAACTGATCCCTTTGACACAGGCTGGTGTCACACAGGCTGGTGTGCTTCTTCCTTGTGAGCTTTGTTGCTTCTGAGTTAGATGACCACTTGTTTACCTTCAAACCTTTAAGATCCCAGATGCTATATCTTTTGATAGAAGGGCACTATCAGCTTTTTTCACCACTTTTCCTTGTACACGCACTTGATTTCAGTAATCGTATCATGGAATGCCAATTTAATAAAACAAAATGTTCTTGCATTGAGGGAGTACATAGAGGCCCAATGTCCATCTACTGCCTTAATACTAAACCTGTAAGTATATGCACTTAAATCTATTTCTCCATCTTCATATATAAATATATTTACATATATACATACCTGTATTTAGACCTCTATAGATGCCCTTTGCCTCCTATTTATTTCCTTTTTTCTTTTTATTTTCCTCTTGTCCCACTTTAACGCCCAGTCTTCATTTGGTTTCAGTAATTTCTCTCAGTTACATTGCCCTTGATCAATCTCTACCAGGGTTGTCATACCCTCCTTGTCATTGGTTTTAGATCATTTGTTGTTCCCTTTTCCCTAGGTTGGTCAACACCACCTCCTTTCACCCAACTCCTCTTTCACCATGTCCCCCCAGAGCCATCAGACTCATTGTTTTCTCCTGAAGACTGTTTATCTACCTATCTTATATAGGTAGACCTACAGAGATAAGAATATGCACAAAATTACAAGACATAGCAGGGCGAAGCCACAAAATGACTACAACAGCAACAAAAAAAAGTCCAAAAAATATATAGATAAGTAAAAAATTAATAATGATAAATAAAAACCTATAAATAGTTTGTGATCTGTTTGTTGACCTCTAGGACTTCTCTCCAGTTGAATCTGATGGGGTGTCATGCCTGACCCCAAAGTCCATCCCTGGCACAAACTCCAAGCTCTGCCCCCCTTCCCCCACCCTCCAGCTGCTGTGCTGAATGCTCCCAGTGTTTTTCCTCAGTGTGGTGGTGACCTAGACTTTTGATGATGCCACCACCTTCAACATTTGTATGTCAAGTATGCCACAGAAATATTGAGCAAAAGACGGCACGTGGGACTTTTTTTGTTGTTCACATGGGACTTTTATATAAGACAGATCAATGAGTGGTCTAAGCACCTTCAAGTTACATTCCTCCACTATAACTTGGCATTAAAACCCCACCCTATTGCAAGGAACCTGAAAAATTTAGTTTAGTCACATGTGCAGAGGAAACATGAGAAAGGGATATGGGTGAGTACTGCACTTTCTGACATTCTAAACAGTAAAAGTGTGCTGAATAAAGTCTTCAGCCATTGTGCTGAATTTGAAGAAATAAGAAAAATAGTTCTGAAATCACATTTCACACCTCTTACTAGCTCTGTGGCCATGGCAATTACCCGAAGCTTTCTAAACTTCGACTTTCTCATCTGTAAATGGAGCTGGCACAAAGATTAATTGAGGTAATGCGTGAAAAACACCTGGAACGTAGGAAGAGCTAGCCAATAATTATTCTTAGTTTATTCAAACCAGTATTATTTTCTTATCTACAGTGTGCTGAGCATCAGGAATAGAAAAATCTGCTAAAAACATCCATACCTTTGGAGAATTCACAGAACAGTTTTTAGGGCATAATTATAGATAAGGAAGTAGACATTTAAAATACACTGTGCTAAGCAGATTCTTTACAATAGAGGATATAATAAAATGCCTAATATATGTATAGATAGAACTCAAATAATTAGCCACTAGAAAAATGCACTTTAAAACAGCAATGAATTACCAATACTTACTCAACAAAATAGATAAAATTTAAAAGTTGAATAGGACTAAGTGTTGGCAATGATATAAAAAAAATATAAAACATATTACCTTCAGTACTTTTCAAAGCATAGTGACCCTACATAAATTCCTGAGACCATAAATCTTTATGAGCATAGACAACCTCATCGTTCTTCCATGGAGTGGTTGGTGACTTTGATCAAAACCTAATGCACAGGACCACTAGAGTTCCTTTTGCAAAAGTATTGGAAAGTAAAACTCTCTTATCTAGCAAGGGAGGTGTCAACTGGTCCAGCCACGTTAGGAAAGAAAGAAAAAATGCAAGACCATAGACACATATATCTTATAACCTAGCCTACTTACTTCTGGGAAACTGGTCAACTTAAATGAAGGTCTATGCCTGTGGCAGTCATGTGCTTATCTTAGTTTCATGATTGAGATGTAGGGATGGAGTCTAGCCTGTTAATCTGGAGATAGCCATTGAGTAGCCAATGAGGCCTCCATGTGGGCATGACTTTCTCCTGAGACTTCTGGGAAGTCTTGCAATCTTTCCCTCATGGAGATGAGAAGTTATGTCCCCAGTTGTTAGGAGTTAGTCTCAGAGATGATGAACCATGGACAAGACAAGATAGCAACATCTGAGGAGCTGAAGGAGCTGGAGGAGAAGTCACAGGGCCTTACCCTGATGAAACCAGACTTCTGAAGCTGGAGAAGCTATGTGGAGATCCCTGCCAGTGATGAGTTGCTTCTACCATCACTGGATGCTATTGATGGACCCTGAGCCCTGGAAACGAGGAGCCATGAGGGACCCCTGCTAGCACCGGGACTCTGCACCCACTGGTCTCTGACTTAGTGAGTCAGAAGGAGACATTATAGACTGGTATCGGGCATATGGGATAATATCGGACTTATGACTGAGCTGAACTGGGTTGGGATGCTTTCTTAATGTTCTGTTCCTCTTGTATATAAACCTTTCCCATATATCCATATGCCTGTCTATGATTTTGTTTCTCTAGTTTACCTGGGCAAACACAATGCCCACTGGATTATGTAGGACTATTCATAACATTTTTATTTATAAAAGTCCTAAACCAGATTAAATTTTTTTGAGGAAGCCTTTTTTTTGTTTTGTTTTGTTTTTGTGGGCATCACTGCCTCTGGTGGTCATGGGCACTACCCAGCCGCTGCTGGATTTGAACCGCGAAGCCCACAGGCTGTAGTTCCGCACTCAACCACTTATGCCACCGGGGCTCAGCCCGGATTAAATTTATTGAGAAGAAATTGCCGAAGAACTTTTTTGGTGAGGAAAGTGCTCTTTGTCTCGATAGAAACTAAGCCAAATCTGCTGCCATCGAGTAGATTCTGACTCATAGCACATTTTTTTCCACTGTGCAACCGCATCAGTGCCTGAAGCCGATGGGGTAAAGTCAGGCAATGGTTCAGAGTTACAGTTTGCTTTGGCATGGGACACTACGAAAGGCCCATGGGCTCAAACCTACCATACATCCAAAGCCATGCACTCATGGCACATTTTATAAAGTGTTCCTGAAGCCATTAATCCTCATGGGAACAGACAGCTTCATCTTTCTAACATGGAGTGGCTGGTGGACTTGAACCACCTACTTTATAGTTCTGTAAAACACTTACCCACCAATACTACAAGTGCTCCTTATATCTTGATATGAATGTTGAATAAACAGATATATGTTCTTGTATAACTCACAGAACTATATATTTAAGGCTGATGTATTTCAATATATAAAAATCGTGCCTCAATAATAATAATGAGAAATATAATAATAATGTGTAAGGTCAGTTCTTCCAAATTGGTGTTTAATAGGGTCTCATCATACCACCATTTTATTATTTATGAGAATGGCTCCTATATTTTAAGATCTGTGAAAGCCCTTCTAACAACCAGGGGAATATTAGTAATGATAGCAGTCATCTCAATATTTCTTTCCAATTTATTGTTATTATTATAGTTTAGAAGTCATGTGAAATTTTAGCTTTGTACTGAGCCCCGGTGGCGTAGTGGTTGTGCGCGGGACTGCGGCCCACTGGGTTGGAGATTCAATTCCCGGTCACAGGGACAAATGCTGGACCTCCTACTCCCACCACCAGGGAGTAATTTTAGCTTTTAGATATTCTAGCTTTTTTATGGATATCTGATATCACCCTAGTGAGTTCTGTATAATACCTAGCTATAGTTTAAGCCAGTATATGTATAGATATTGCCCATTTGGGTAATAAAAGGGAAGCATTTTGTTTGGTTGCCTAAGAAATTTGTGTATATGTGCATATATGTGTGTGTGTGTGCTTCTTTCTCACTTTAAAAGTATTTAGGTAAGAAAGTAGAAAACAAAGGATAAAGACGAGTAAAACAAAATTCAACATCAGCCACAATTCCACCAATCAAATAGATAAGATTTGTATGTGAGGAGGTACCCCAAAGTAACAGGAGCTTTTTTCTTCAAAGCTATGCATTTTTTCAAAGAATCCTTATCACCATCAAAGTACTCTCCATTTCACTTAATACATCTATCAAATCTGTGATTCTGTTATTGGAAAGCTCATCTGTTTGGATAACTGATAACACCTCCCTCACTTTTTTCTTCATCTCTTCTATGTTGTCAGATTGCTGTCCTTTCAATTTCTTCTTCATTCACAGAAACAAGAAGAAGGCATACTGAGTGAGGTTTGGTGAGTAAGGTTTGTGGGGCAAGAGGAACATGCTGCCTTTTGCCAAAAACTGTTACACTGAGATGCTGTATGAGCAAGTGCATTGTTTTGTTGGCAAAACCAGTTCCCCCCTGCCACAAACCAGGCATTTTTTGTCACACACCTATTACACAATGTGTTAGATAGGGTTCTCTAAAGAAACAAAACAAGGACGCTGATAATTGTGTATATATATATATATATATATTTGTATAGATAGAAAGATATCTGATATAAGAAATAAAGTTAATTAATCTATAAAGCAGTACAAATGGCTCAGTGCAACTCACTTGCATCAGACAGCTAGTACACTGGCAGTCCTTCGAGTCTTGAGGACCACTCTGTAGAGAAATTCAGGCTGTCCAGTAACAGGCAACAAACAGCAAGGCAAGTCACCAACGGTCAGCCAGATGACAGGGTCTGATAGTCCCCAGCTCAAAAGATGTATATTCCAGTAGAGTGGTGAAGCATGGCTTGATGGAACCACTATCTACAGCAACATTGTCTATGGATTAGGTGTCCCATGAGTAGTGTATCTTGCAAACGGAGACACAAAACAAGCAGGGCAGCCGGCTGTACACTGTTCTGAAGATCCAAGAGCAAGAGAGAGAAAGGAGAGGCAAGCCAACCATTTATCTCTCCAGCCTTCAATTAACCTCACATGTGTTCATTGGCCATATTATCTTCATTGACCATGTTGGCACAAACCTACCTATCTTCATTGACCATGTTGGCACAATAAAAGTACCTATCACACACAATCTTTTCAGAACCTTTAACTAGAAAATTTGATTAATAGTGACCTGGTGGGACAAATTCTAATTGTTCTACAAGTCCACATTTTCGACCTTTCAGGAAGTTGATGGAAGTTCATTGTCATCAATTGACATTTCACCTTTTTGAAAATGAGAAAACCATTCATGCACTCCAGTTTGTCCCAAAGCACTGTCTTTATAAGCTGTATTCAACATCACTATTGTTTCTGTAACATTTTTCTACAGCAGGAAACAAAATCTCACAGCAGCATGCTGCTCTCTTAAATCAGCGGTCAAAAAGATTGAGGTTCCAGAAAAATTGCTTTCAAGAAACAATCTTACTGTGACCAGAGAGTACCTTCCCAGGCAACCCCACTGATTGCACTAACAGAGCAAGTTGGTCAATACTTGCCAAGTGGAAAAATATGTGCCTTGCAAGCTCTGCTGTATGAAGCACAATTCAGGTTTTGGATTTAGATTTGATGCTACTGAAGGACAATTGCTCAATTTCCTGCTTATCCAAGTATTAGGTCTTTGTACCTGGAAAGAGAAGAAATGGAATGTGAAGCATCTCACATCTGGATTCATCCACACTGTAAATAGTTATTAATTTTCTTTGAGTCTAACTTTAGGTTATTTTCTAGTTTTCATTTTTTTCTTTTTACCCTCAGTTTTCAACTTTGGATCTGCCCATCTTATTTCTTTGCCTAAGTTTAGATATTTATTTTAATGGATATTTGTGAAAGATAATTATGAGAGCTATGGGGATCCTAATTAAAAAGTCAAGGGTTTGAAACCATCAGCTGCTCCCAAAAATAGTTACAAGGGCAGTTCTACCCTGTCCTGTTTGGTTGCTCCACAGCTTTTTTGTCAGTTTGTATTACTGTAGTGGCTTGCATGTTGCTGAGAAGCTGGAAGCGAAGACATTGAGATTTCAAAAGCCAGGAGGGTCATCCAAGGGGAATAAGTATCAATAGAGCTTCCAGAGTAAGAACACACAATGAAGAAGGACTAGCTCCTCACTTCAGAGGGAGAAGCTGCTGAAAATCTCATGTATAGCTTTGACACATTTTCAAATACTGAAAGTCTAAGCAAAGGAAACAGAACATTACCAGAAGTACTGCCAAAAAACGGGACTCTCAGGTCCAAGGTCACTTGAAATGTGACTAAAAAGGAGCTGAAGTCTCAGAGGGGATGTGATCATGGTAGCCTGAATTGTGCAAAACCTGTGGAAGTGATGCCTATGGGATCTTCATTTGCTGAAGGGGCATGACTCAAGGTAAGAGAAACAGTTGCAAATATTTTCTAATGATTGGAACTTAGAATGTACAAAGTATGAATTTTGGAACAGTAGAAGTGATCAAAATTGAAATGGAATTATTACACATTATATACTAGACATTAGTGAGCAAAAATATACTAGAAATGACCATTTTGAATCAGAAAATCATGCTGAAAATAGCACAATCTATAGCAGAGGTTCTCAACCTGTGAGTGACGACCCCTTTGGGGGTCAAACAACCTTTTCCCAGGGGTCACCTCATTCATAACAGTAGAAAAATTGCAGTTATGAGTAGCAAAAGTTACAGTTTTACAGTAGCAAAAATAATTTTATGGTTGAGGAACATGAGGAACTGTATTAAAGGGTTGCAGCATTAGGAAAGTTGAGAACCACTGACCTAGAGATGTAATACAATCACAAGGAATGGCATTGTATTCATTATCACAAAAACAAGCCAATCTTGTCATGAAGTCAGCGCTGAGTCAGAGTGTATAAAGTATGAATTTGCCCCCCTATGGGTTTCTGAGACTATACCTGTTGGCTTAAGTAAGAAGCCCAGCCTTTCTCCTACAGAGTTGCTTGTGGCTTTGAATGAACCACTTACCCACTATACCACCAAGACTCTCTATTATCAGAATGGGTCTTGCAAAATCCATTCTGAAGTACAAAGCTGTCTGTCATAGGATTATATCTAACTACCTTCAAGGAAATACAATTAATGCAACTAGTTTTCAAGTGTATGCACCAACCAAAAAAGTTAGTGATGAAGACATTAAAGAAATCTAAAGGAGGGACCAATTTCAGAGATCTACATGTAGCCTCCTCTCTGGGGCACAGACAATAGGGAAGTGAGTGAAGGGACACATTGGACAGTGTACAGTATGAAAATAAAAGCAATTTTTAAGTTACTAAGTGTTCATGGGGGAGGGGAGGAAGAAAGGGAAATAAAGGGAGCCAATACTGGGGGCCTTAATGGAGGGAGGATGTTTTGAGAGTGATGATGGCAATAAGTGTGCAAATGTGGCCTGCATACAATTGATGCATGTATAGATTGTGATGGGAGTTGTATGAGGCCCCAATAAAATGATTCATTAAAAAAAGGAAGCAGGGAGAAGGAGGAGCCTATACCAAGGGCTCAAGTGGAAAATATTTCAAAATGAATATGGTCATATGTGTACAAACATGCTTGATACAAATGATGTATTGAATGTTATAAGAACTATAAGAACCCCCAGTAAAATAATTGAGGGATAAAAAGAAATTTAGCAATGTCTTCAGTTGGAAATTGATCAGATATGTAAGCAGGATGCATTGATAATTATTGGTGATTAAAATGCAGAAGTTGGAAACAAAGAGAAAGGAACAGAAAAATAGGGACTTAAGGATAGAAATTAAGCTTTTAATTAAGAAATTAAGGAGATTTCATGATAGAGTCATACAAAATCAAGGATTTGTACACAGCAAATACCTTTTTTCAACAACCCAAAAGACTGCCATATGCAGGGACTTTCTCAGATTTGAATACATACATATCAGATTGACATCTGTGGGAAGACACAAGGAAGAAGCTCAATAGTAGTAGCTAAACCCAGAACAAGGGCTGACTGGACTGGACCATCAATTGCTTATATGTAATTCAGGATCAAGCTGAAGAAAACTAAAACAAGACCACGAGAGCCAAAACCAACCTTGACCCTTTAGTTTGAGCATGCTGGTCTATCACCTACACTTGGAACATGGATAAATGTGAATCTCTTCCAGTCAGCTGGCCAGTTTCTGTGTTGCAAATCCCCTAGCATAAACGGAAGTAAGTTTTCCCAGTGACTCATCAGCTTGTTGAAACATGTAAATGGGTATTGCATTGGTTCCTGGAACCTTATGTTTAAGTAATGATTTCTTTGTCACTTGAACAACTTCCTTCAGCACCATTGGTTCTTGCTCACATGCTATCTCCTGAAACAGTTGAATGAGAAGGAGTTATTTTGGGTACAATGACTTTTTGCATTCTTTCCATCTTCTTTCGCTGCTTCTTGTATCAGTCAATATTTTGCCCATCTTTTAAGACTTAAGGCTTGAATTTTTTCTAAGGTTCTTTAAGTTTTTTGTTTGTTTGTTTGTTTTGTGGCATCACTGCCGTGGTGGGAAAAGGAAGCTCAGCCTTGTTCCTGGAGAGCTGCTGCTGGATTTGAACCATCAATCCTATGGGCTGCCGTCCCACACCCAACCACTATGCCACCAGGGCTCAGCTGGTTCTTTAAGTTTAAGATATGTTGAGTCTATTCCTTTTTGGTTTTCTAACTCTATGTTCTTGCACATTTCATTGCAATACTTTACCTTGTCTTCTTGGGTTTCACTTCAAATTTTTCTATTGAGCTCTTTATCTTGATCATTTTAGCTATTCTACAATTAGAAGTAAGTTTCAGAATCTCCTCTGACATCCACTTTAATCTTTTCTGTATTTTAAATGATCTTTTCCTTTCTCATGAATAATATTCTTGATGTCCTCCAAAAGCTCGTCTGATCTGTCTTTAGTATTCAAAGCATCAAACCGGTTCTTCAAATATTATTGAAATTCAGGAAGGTCATATTTTCATTCTGGTGATGATCTGTTCAGAGTCATTCCTTAGCCTGCTTTTAGTTACTGATAATGACCTTCTCTTCCCACAGATATAGTCAATTTGATTTCTGTGATTTCATTCTGGAAAAGTCCATGTGCATAGTTGTCTTTGCGTTGTTGAAAATAATTATTTCTTATGAAAAAATAATTGGTCCAAAATTTCTACCATGCAATATCCAGCTTCATTTCTACCTCAGGATCATATTTTCAAAAGATGAGCTAATACCAAGACTCAAGTAGAAAGAAAATTGTTTGGAAATGTTGATGGCAACATTTGTACATGTGTGCTTGATACAATTGATTGTATAGATTGTATTAATGGATTGTTGTTGGATTTGTAAGAGCCCCCCAATGTAATGATTTTTTAAAGAACTTATTTTTCCACTACTGTTCCTGCCTTCATGTTTCCCACTTTTGCATTTAAATTTCCAATAATTATCATTGCATCTTAAATTCATGGTTGATTATTTCAGATGGAAGACATTGATATAATTTCTCAATGTGTTCATTGAGAAACCTTTGTGGTTGGTGCATAAATTTGAATAATAGTTGTATTAATTGGATTTTCTTGAAAGCAGATATATATAATCCTAGTACAAGCAGCATTACACTTCACAATTGATTGTGAAATGTCCTTTTGTATAATGAATTCATAACCATTCCTCTAGATTGTATAATTCTTGGCACGGTAAATCATACATCTTTCTGCTTCAAAATGGCCAATATCAGTTCAGTTTAGTTCAGGATATTGGTCTTTATGCATTCAATTTCATATTTCATTTCCCATCTCCAAGATTCATACTTTACACATTTACAATTTCAGTTATTAATTTTTTACAGTTGATTCTTTTTGAGTGGTGTCCCATCAGTAACTGAAGATCCTGAAGGAAGGTTCTTGTCCATTCACATCTCCATGGTGTACTCTACTTCAGTCACATTTTTAGTGCCATCTGGTCAGAGAGACTTATTTTCAAGTAGGATCTCAGACACTGTTCTAATTCCATTCATTAGGTCCTCCATATCTGACAAGGTTTGAAGCTATGTAGGTTCACAGCAGCTATTTCCTTTCAAATAGACAACTGGTTGCTTCTGCTGTCTATTCTTAGTCCGTAAAGTCCAGTGAAACCTGTTCACTTTGGGGGAAATACCAGTGGCACAGTTTCAAGCATCACAGCAACCATAAGACACCAAAGAAAGACAAGCTAACAGTCATAGGACAGAATCGGAAGGCATGCTTTTCTTGAGAATATTAATTTTATCACAAATGGACTACTAACCCTCTGTAATTGTCAAGTTTTATGTCAACTTGGGTGAGCCGCGATTCTCCCATGATGTGATCTAACAAAGCAGAGTGAACTCCATGACAGATTCTTTTGTGATGTGACCAAGTGGTCAATATGGTCACAGTCATGCCATAATTGAGGGAGATTTCATTTGGGGTGTGGCCTTCTCTCAGTATAGAATGACAGATGTAGAGGCTACCTCATTTCCACCTGGAACTAGACCCTGCCTCTGGTTTGTGAACTGTGTTAGTCCAGGTAGACTAGGGGAACAAATTTCATAGATACACATATGGATATAAGGAAAAGGTTTATATACAATAGGAACAGGACATTGAGCCCAGTTCAGTTCAAAGTCATAAGTCCTATATTAACCCATATGCCCGAAACCAGTATAGAATGTCTCCTTTTGACTCACGAAGTCACAGGTCAGTGGGTGCAGAGTCCCTGCGCTGGCAGGGGTCTCCAAATGGCTCCTCACTTCCAGGGCTCAGGGTCTATCAACAGCAGAAGCAACTCATCACTGGCAGAGGTCTCCATATGGCCGCCCCAGCTTCAGAGGTCTGGCTCCATCAGGGTAAAGCCAAGTGGTCTCTCTGCCGGCTCCTCCAGCTTCTCGGATGCTGCCATCTTTTCTTGTTCATGATTCATCATCTCTGAGACTAACTCCCAACAACTGGGGAAGATAGCTTCTCATCTTCATGAGGGAAATATCGCGAAATTTCCAGGAGTCTCAGAAGACCATGCCCACATAGAGGCCTCATTGGCTACACAATGGCTATCTCCAGATTAACAGGCCAGACTCCACCCCTACATTTCAATCATAAAATTAACATAAGCATATGACTGTCACATGGACTTTATGTTGTATCACCTGAACATTTAGGAGCCTTCAACAGCATACCAGCCTTGGATTCATTAGGCCCATCTTGGATTCATTCAGCCTGCATTTACCAATCAATGGCCTTCCCATGTCATCATCCTGATTCCTGTTTGTCAGTTCATCCAGCTATACAAGTCAAGAGAGGTTTTCAGCTTATATCGGGTCCATGCACTGGACTTACCCACTTCTACAACTGTTGGAGCCCTTCCTTGATATACATTTCTTTCTAAATACATACCAGAGTCACTGATTTTGCTTCTTTAGAGAACCCAGTCTAAACTCCCTGTGAATATTCTGAAGGACTGTTTGAAAGCAAAATGCAAGTTGACCTCTTCTTACAAGACTACTTAGCAATAATATAGTGGAAAAATATTGTTTGCCATCCACATTTAGCTTGACCCTTGTTGAATCTGCCCACTCCATGCCAGGTTCTGAACCACTGAACAGTCGAACATTTCCCTAATGAGCATCATTTCACTTGTACAGGCCAAAAGCCTGAAGTTGCTTTGCTGTCAGACAGTGTCAGACAATACTAGCAATAACAGCTGACACTTCAATATGGCAGGGTTTTCTAATGTCTCAAACAATCCCAGGATGTAAGTGCTGTTTTTCCTCTAATTTTACTAATAAGGAAATTATGGCACTGTGATATTAAGTTACTAAAATAGTTATAGTCAGATGAGACATAAGCAAGTTTAGGCTACAGTCCATATTTAGTATCCCCAAAGAAGAACAAGTGCGAGATACATCTTGGTCACTATATCTCCTTTTCCTAGTTAATGTATCTTTCCAATGTAAGAAACCATTATTTATGTCCTCTCTCTCTTTAAATTTATTGGAAATGCTCTGTTTCATTCCTAATTTTATTTTTCTGAGAAGGCAAAATATTCACAAAAGAATTCTCGCATCCATCCATCTTTAAAGACCCCCATATTTCCTACACCTTTTCTGATACAATAGTTGAAGCATCATATGCCTACAATTCTAATCAAAGCAGTGTCTCTGAAATTAAAGAACACAAATTCCCATTCCCTTTGACTTGCTCATGGACTTGACTCTCATCAAATTTACTCTATCCACTGGAGCATTCCTACTAGTTTATGTGACACAGGAGTGATGTCCATTAAAAATTCCATTTGCTCTCCTACATTTCCTATGCCCTTTGCAATTAAGCAGGTTATGTGATTAGTTCTGACTAATTTAATGTGCACCACTTCCAGGCAGAGAGAGTGAAAACCTATTCACTCTTCTCTAGCCTGTCTCCTCCCTTGCTGTAGCCATAGAGAAGGTTGCATGTTGGAGAATGTCTGCTGAGGCCTCCATTAGTAGGGGGCTCTGATTCCAAGTGAGGTGGACCTTCCGGCTAACCCTCTTTAAACTTGTTTGAGAAATACAAGTGAAATACACCTCTGTTGCATTAAACCATTGAGATACAGGGTCTAATTTGTTGCATTATCATAATCTAACCTATCCTGATTTTTAGAGCACAGAAGCATGATGCAAAAATGTTCCTTGACATCACATTCTCTTCAAGATATCAATTTGTTTCACTACTTTGAGATAACATTATTGAGTGTATGCTGCCCATTTAGTCTCCACTTCCTGACACAACATTTTCCATTTTAATTCTGTAATCTGACTTTTCTTCTCATTAATCACTGTCATCAATATAGCATACTTTTTGTCTCACTAAATCTATTAGTCTGCTCAGTGGCCTTCAGTTAGTTAACTAGTCAGCAATTCTTGGAGTATTCCTTAAGTTTATTCTTTCTCATCCTATTCCTCAGGTGGCTTCCTGGTTCCTTTTCTGCTCCCTTTCTTAGTGTTGTTCCACTCCTAACCTCAAGCCTTTATCTGACTCTCTCTCTGCCTTCCAAAATGGCCTCCCAATTTTATGATGTTACATAACATCTGCATGTTGATGGTATTACCTGTTTTATTCTTTGAGGGGCACTTTATTGGAATACAGACTCATTTCTGAACAGTAAGTAGTAATAATGCTATATAGGAGAATTGGAATATAACACAGTACCATCAAAGCTGTTTATTAATACTATAAATTACTCTCCATTTCCAAATAAAAAATTGCTTCACTAATGGTCCTTGTCCCATGGCAACATTCTTTCTACACTTGTCGCTGCCATTGACTCGATGGTGACTCAGTGCCACAGAGGACAGCGCAGAACTGCCCATGTGGGATCCAGACCCTGTAGCTCTTTATAGTCGCAGGCAGACCTGTCTTTCTCTCCAAGAGTGGTTGCTCGTTTCAAACTGCTGACTTTGCAATTGGCAGTCCAACAACGTATAAAAGCTGTACCACCAAGGCGCCTTTACACTTAGTAAAAAGGTAAATCACAAAATCGGTTGTCTTGCCCCTCCTGAAGTGTTCTTTTTTTTTTTTTAGGCATCACTGCCCTGGTGGTGGGAGTAGGAGGCCCAGCCTTTGCTCCTGGGAGCCGGAATCGAACCTCCATCCCAGTGGGCTGCAGTCCTGCGCACAACCACTATGCCACCGGGGCTCAGCCCACTGAAGTATTCTTTAAACTCTACCGCACCACCATACACTACCAAAAGCAAAAACATCAACCCATTGCGACTGACTTGATTTCAACTCATGACAACTTTGGAGTTGCCAGATCCTGCAAAACTGGCTTCTGTTGTCCTCCAGCCTCCATTCCTGCCTGCACTCATTTCTGCCTCGAGACATGTACACCTGCTCTTCCCTCTGCCTTTTGAACACCAAATCTTCACACAGCATGCTTTTTCTCAATTCCAGCTCTCTGTGCAAAGATTACCTCTTCTGAAAAGTGCACCTTCATCATACATCTTAAAATAGCATCCTTCATTTTTATTTCCTATGTTTCCTCTCCTTAAATGTTTTATCTTAATAGGAAAGTGGATTTTGGTATAAGCTTTGTCTTCTTTGTTTACTAGATTTTTGAAGATCTTAATTTAGCCTAGCACATACTAGATGCCCCATAAATTGTGATTGGATTCAAAAGTCACACATCAGGGGCTTAATTTTTTATCTGGTTCCTTTGGAAGTCTATCATCTTTCTTTAATTTTAGCTCACAAAGAAAGGCAAATACTTCCTGAAGTAAAGCGTCTCACAAACAGAAGGTCAGGAGCAACTCTAGGGGATCAAGGATCAATTCCACAAATAGGCGACACATGGTTTAGGTTTTGGTCAACTAATTTTTAAAAGTCACCTCATAGGTTTGTAAGTTTTCAGTCTCTGGATCAGTCATGCACTCAACCCAATTCAGTCTCAGAGGTGAAAATAAATTGAGTGGTTTTGGACTGATATGTTATAGCTTCCCAATATGGAATCATAACTTTTGGACAATTTCCCACACAGAAATCATAACGTTATGAAAGTGGGTCTTAACCTCATTGCAATCCTCTTCCTGCTGCTCGATTACTTTCGACAGGCATGTGCTTAGAGGGTATATTCATTCTTTTTACTAGAAAAAACTCAGACAATAGATTAGAATCTCCATTAATCCTCACTTCTCTTAAATTCATATGGGAAGAGGGGAGAGAGACTAATGGTCTCATCTGTGCTCGTTCCAACCAAAACTCTGTCATCATTTTCATATTTGGGTTTAAGAGCAAAACTCATCACAGAGCAAAGAAGTGGGGGGGGGGGAGGCAACTTTTAGCAGTTAAGCTTCAGATCAACTTAATCCAAACTAAATACTTTTAAATCACCATTTAAACAAAAGCTTTAGCTTCTGTAATCTTCCACTTTATCTAGGCCTAGGAAGTCCAGTGGGGTTGAAACTGTGTTCATGTCATTTTTATAAACAGCCCAGATCTATGCCCACAAATTGCTTTCCAAGGATGACAGCAGCAATGTCCACTTAGTTCAAGTGTCATGAGTCATTTTCCTCTCCCTTTGGAAACACCTGCCCAAGTAAACCATGAGCAGCGGGTCCTTGTTTGCTCACTGCACATATTTCCTGTTACTGAGCACCATCCACGTAATGAACCCTGGTGCACTGAAGTGTGACTGAAAGACTGTTGTGTCTGTCTGCACCTTCTGTTCTTGAAACCCTGCGAAAAACTTTCCCTTTGCTTTAATAATCACTTTGCTTCATTGTTTCAAAGTCTCAGACCTAAACAGGGTTTTCTAGTTGTTGATTCTTTGTATTTGAACCTGGTTAGAAGTCTGATGCCTATAATACTCTTGGCACCATTGAAGCAATTCTAACTCATAGAAACCTTATAGGACCGATGAGGACTGATCCTCTGGGTTTCTGTGGTTATAAATTTTTATGGGAGCAGAAAGCTTCATCTTTCTCCTCCTGCAGGGAATGATGGTCTTGAACTGTTGACTTTGTGGTTATCAGCCTAAGAATGTGTGATCTAATATGCCCACAGGGCTCCTAAGTCTATCAGGTTCTTTTGTAAAAAGGAACTCAACCCCCTGAGTGTTGAGTAGATTCTGAGAGTGACCTTATATAGGGTTTTTGAGATTGTGAGTCTTTATGCGAGCAGAGGGCCTCATCTTTCTCTCACAGAGCAAGTGGGGGGTTTGAACTCCCAACCTTGTGGTTACCAGCCCAACACTGGACCACCAGATCCTCATTTAAAAACTATATTAAAATATGGGATCCCCTTTAGGAAGATGAATGAGTTAAGAAACATGCATGCTCCTGAAGTGCACGATGTGAAAAATATTGGGTGAAGGAATGATACCATCCCCATTCCCAGGAGTTCTTTAATGAATTCTTCATTTACAAGCCCAGTTTCAACATTTCAGAGAGAGACAGGGCTTATCTTCCCTTAGTGCTACAAAAGCAAAACAACACTGTAGAAACTGAGAGTAGTTTGTGATAATCTTCTTGACTGCCATCAGAGCACTTCTATTCAAAGAAATACATGCTGCTGGATTCCATGTATTACCATTTCAAACAAAACGTGCATAAAAAAGGACCTGACTTTCTTGAAAGTAGATAGTAGAACTTACAAGAATATATCATCGACCTGTAGGAGTGTGTTACTATTATATGTTGCTATGTTGCATAACTAGAATCCACCCCCATCACCTCCAAACCAATGTGTCATGAAAGAAATGCAGCCAGAATGCTTCTTAAAAATGAGGATGATGAGGTTTCCTTTTGGCATATTGTCAAGAGAGACCAGCGTCTGGAAAATAACATAATATTTAGTAAAGCAAAAGCACCAGCAGAAAAGAGAAAGACCAAAAATGAATAAATAAATAAATGGAAAGACCATCATTATGATAGATTGACACACTGCCTCAACCATGGTGAGGCAACTCAATGGGCTTTATATACACCCGCTGCAACTGTAGTAAGGGTGGCTGACACATGACTGGGAAGGGTCTTGTTCTGTTGTACATGGGGTCACTACAAGTCAGAATTAGGTAACACCTAACAACTAGCCATTCTCAACCTACACTAGACTGGACTACAAAAGACCTGAACTGGTTTCATTTAAAATTGTGATTTTAAATCACCCTCTGGTTCATTATGGATCTATGATGACACAGGAGATTAACTGTTAGGATGCTTTTCAAAAGTTCACTCTAACCCATCAGTTGCTCCCTGGGGGAAAATAAAAGGGAGTCTGCTTTCCTAAAAAGTCTTTGTCTTGGAAACTGTATTGAACAGTTCTCCTCTGTCCTATAGGACCCATAAGAATTGCCATTGACTAGATACTTAAACACAACAACATTTTATTGGCTTGTAGTTCACAAATAATGCAATTCAATGATCAAAACATATTAAGAAACTTATACAATAAT
Source organism: Nesogale talazaci (assembly GCA_004026705.1). Taxonomy (NCBI): domain Eukaryota; kingdom Metazoa; phylum Chordata; class Mammalia; order Afrosoricida; family Tenrecidae; genus Nesogale; species Nesogale talazaci. The sequence continues at coordinate 39,367 of PVJH01012583.1, read as the reverse complement.
CATCATAATAAATTTTAGAATATTTTCTTTATTTTTGTTCTCATCATAACTAGCTGCTCAGATCTCCCCAACTTCCCCCACTTGCCCCTCTAAGAAACCTTTACCCAATTAGATTGGGTTAGATTTGCCTCTTTAGATTTGCCTACCCTGGATTTTATATAGCAAAATACATTTTTAAAAGAGGAAAAAAGGCAAAAAGGGAGGAAGAGGAAGAGAGCTGGTCCAACCATCAGGCCGACACATGATGCTCAGAGGAATACATCCTTCTGGAGACCCAATGGGCTACAGAAAGGACTGGGCAAACAGTGATTCCTGGCGACACGAGGGAGGGCTGGAGAAGGGGGTGTGGACAAACACATGGATGGGGCTGGGGGAGCAACAAGTGGTCTGGAATCGATGGAAAGGTGGGTGTGGGAGGCCTGGTCAGGATTAAGCAAGGACAATGAATCTGTGAGGAAGCACTGAAGGAGGAATATAATGGTGGGACAGGAGGGAGATGGAAGGAAATAGAGGGAAGAGCTAGAGGGCAAAGGGCACTTGCAGAGGTCTAAACATAAGTTTGTCCATACATACATACATACAACTATCTAGTATAAGGTGGCAATAAATTTAAGAACATATCTATAGGCTAAGTACTATAGTAGCAAAGTGGACCTTGGGTCCTCACCTTGGTGCTCCCTCAATGCAAGAAAACTTTGTTATATTAATCTGGTATTCCTCAAGGCTTACTGGCCCAACATGATCACTGAAGTAAAATGGGTGCACAAGCAAATGTGGTGAAGAAAGCTGATGGTGCTCAGCCATCATAGCATGTATCATCTGGGGTCTTAAAAGCCTGAAGATAAACAATAGACCATTTACTTGGGAAGAGACCACACTCGCACAGAAGAAACATAACAGCCAGCGTGGCCACCCGGTGGTGGAAGGTCTAGGCAAAACACACATATCACTGTGCTCATTGAGGACATGTGTAGACCATACATGTAGCCATAGGAGAAGCTCGTTTGCCTGTGTGATCATGAGGTGCTGAAACAATCTGGCATCAGGCATCAAAGAACAAAAACTAAAATCAGTGAACCAATTGACTCCCAATATTGCTGAAGACAAATGGATACAGAGGCACACAGAGTAGGAGAAATGATGGTGCCCAGCAACCAAATGATTGAATGTCTGGACTCTCAAAGACTTGGAGATAATCGAGTCACCATTCAGCACAGAAACATCAAAGTCCACATGGAAGAAGCACACCAGCATGTGTGATCAAGAGGGGACGAAGGGAGCAGGTATCGAGCATCAAAGAACAAGAATCTCATCATTGTGAATGAGGGGGAGAATAGCATGGGGGCCTAAGCCCACTGGTGGGTAATTGGTCACCCCTTTACACGGGGGTCACAGATAGGAGACAGACCAGTCGAGGGGCAGCCATGCAGTGATGATGCATACAAATCTCCTCTAGTTCCTGAAGCCTTCCTCCCCCAACCATCATGGTCCCAACTCTACCTCACAAATCCAGATGGGCTGGAGTGGGTTTACTAGTGGAGAGGGGAGCTGGGGATGTGGGGAGACCAAGATGGTTGAGCCCCTTCAGCCCGGTGGTTAGATTGGAGCTGCTGGAGGGGTGGAGAGAGGGTGGGGTGGAGGGAATGCCAGGGTGAATCCCCTCTGACCAAGGATGAGGAATATGAAGAGCCTTGCAGAGGACATTGCAAAGTGAATCGTTGAAAATGCAATGATTTAGCAACTTGTCATTTGATTTCTCTTTTTACCCATTTTATATTTGGTCCAGGTTTTTAAATATTTTCTACTTCTGTTTCTGTTAAGGGTTGCCTCTGCTTTATTTTATTATTATTGTCAGATTTTTTGGTATGTTTTTGCTTTCATCTCTTACTATTGTTTTTGCATGTTTTTCTGTATACAAAACCTAGTATAGTACATTGTTAGAGACAATAACTGAAAAAAAATGGTGAAAAAAAAGAAGATCCCTAAGAGATTAATTGACCCACTTGCTGCAACAATGGTTTCAAATATAGCATTGATTCTGACTATGGGACAAGACTTGGCAGTATTTTCTTCTGTTGTACATAGAATGTCAATTCTTTTTTTTAAACTGAAGATGCCTAGCAACATCATTTTTTGGAATATCAACAAACCATTTAAAAATGAGATGATGTTATGAACTGTGAGGTAGATTCAAGATATTATGTTGGTCATTATCAAATATAAATTGCAATAATTAGTAGCCTGAATTTTTAAAATATCTGTATAAATATCTGCTTGTATGTGTTTGTAAGTATGTGTCTGGAAATGATATACTAGTTAATATTAGTTACCTCTTCTGAGTAGAATTATATATGGGAACAGATAAGACTGTCACTTCATTTTTTTTATGTCATAGAAGTCTATTCTCTGTGTATGATTTTTTTAAATTTACAATAAGGTGTACTACCTCTATACTAAATAAAAATAAAAGAATTTAAAATATATATAAAACCAGACATCATTCAATTGTTACCCTATTTAAACTGAGCATTTGTGGTAATTTGGCAAAATTATAGATGATATTGGCTACTTAAAAACTATATGTAGCTCAGTAATTCATTTATTTTCCTTCAAATACCATATTCAAGTTAAAATGTGTTTCATATTGTGGCATGATATTATAGTTTCAGAATGAATAAATGCAAATGTTTTATAAAAAATGTATCTGTTCAACAAAAAAAATGTAGAAACTTTCAGGAAAATGTTATTTGCATCATAGTCTTAATACTCATTCATATGGAAAAATATAAATGGATTTTTTCAAGATAATTATTAGTAAGTTTTGAGTATTATTATTATAAGTAAGCTTTATAAATACTTGTTAAGTATCATAACAATGTATTCTCAATAATAGATATTAATTATCTTATTAAATGTGTAACTTTTAAAAAAAAAGAGGAAAAATCTAGTAATACCACAGTAAAACAGAGAAAAACTTCAAACAAAAAGTTGAAGATATTAAAAACTAGAATAAATTAAAAATGGACCCAAAGAGAGATCAAATGATAAAATCTTTTTTTGGGGGGGGGGGCATCACTGCTCTCTGGTGGTGAGAGTAGGAGGCCCAGCTCCACTGCTGGAATTGAAACTCCGTCACAATGGGCCGCAGTCCCGCGCACAACCACTACGCCACCGGGGCTCAGCCCTGATAAAATCTTAAATTTTACCTAACTACATCTACAATACACCACTTCCCAGTACTTTTGGACTTTTTGGTTTTTGGTCATGCTGATTATAGTATCCACAGCAACAAACCAACAGCTGTAGGCTAAAGCTAATCTGTCTCTTGCTAGTGAATAATAGATACATTTTGTTGAATTGCTTTTTCTTTAGTGAACATATTAAACTCCAAAACCTATTGCCCCATTGATTCCCACTGGTCCTATTTAGGTGTCTGAGACTATAAAATGTTTAATATTTATTGTTAATTGGGAGTTAATATATGTCACGTGTATTTCAAGCATGTTAAGCAGAATTGTACAGTTACTACCACAATTAAGCTTTCAAACATTTGTTTTTGTTCCAGAACTACTTGACATTGTCTCCCTTTACCCCAGCCCACCCCTGCCCCACTGTCCACCACCACCCCAAAGCAGCCTTATTCTATTTGTTTCCGATGGGTTTACCAATCCTGGTTTCATATACCAAGACACAGAAAAACATGTAACACCACTTCAAGAAGATGATGACCCCCAATGACATAACACCTCTTATATAAGTACACCTTAATAGGAACAAACAAAAAGAAAACAGAATAAAACAGAACAAACCAAAAATACAGAAAATGTTGAGAACCAAATCAAGTCCTGCTTGCATCAAAGGGGAGATCAAATGACAAAATTCTAACTTTACAATCTCTCCAAATGCACTCTGAATAGTAACCATTTTCTGTCATCCCTCAATTGTGCATAGAGTGCGTACACTGAAGACATTTCCTATGTAGTTCTCAAAGTTGGACTCAAATTTAGGATGAACCCAAAATTCTTTCCTGTTTCTTTTTAATCGTTTTATTGGGGGCTCATGCAACTTTTATCACAATCCATACATACACACATCCATTGTGTCAAGCACATTTTTGTACATATGTTGCCATCATTGTTTTCAAAGCATTTTCTTTCTACTTGAACCACTGATATCAGCTCCTCATTTTCCCCCTCCCTCATAAACTCTTGAAAATTAATATTTTTTCATGTATTGCACTGTCCAATACCTCCCTTTACCCCCTTTGTCTGTTGTCCATCCTCCTAAAAGTGGGTTATAGGTAGGTCAATGTGATGGTTTCCCCTTTCCCCCACCTTTCCCTTACCCTCCGTGTATGGCTACTCTCAATGTTGGTCTCAAGGAGTTGTTTTTCTTAAAGGCTTGCAATAAACTAGTGTCTATCTGTTATCACTCAGTTATGTGTCTCTGTGCCACACCAGCCAGTCCTAAACAGACAAACAAAAAATAGTGATAACAAAACCCCACAAATTTATTCCTGATTGATCCTAATTCATTTTAACTAAATTTGTTTTTTTGTTGTTTGTTGCTGCTGTTTAATCATTTTGTTGGGGGCTCATACAACTCTTATCACAGTGCATACATGCATCCATTGTGTGTCGAGCACATTTTTACATTTGCTGTCATCATCATTCTCAAAACATTTGACTTGAGCCCTTGGTGTCAGCTCATTTTTCCCTCCTTGTCTCCCTTCCTAGTTAACCCTTCATAATTTATAAATTGTCATTACTTTGTCATACCTACACTATCCAACATCTCCCTTCACCCACTTTTCTTTTGTCTGTCCACGAGGGAGGAAGTTATATGTAGATCCTTCTAATTGGTTCCCCGTTTCTACTCCACCTTCCCTCCACCCTCCTGGTATCACCATTCTCACCAGTGATCCTGAAAGAATCATCTGTCCTGGATTCCCTGTGTTTCCAGTTCCTAGTGTGCATTCTCTGGTCTAACCGGATTTGTAAGGTAGCATTGAGATCCTAATAGTGGGGGATGGGAAGCTTTAAACAACCAGACGAAAACTGTGTTTCCTCTTTGCTATACTGCATCCTGACTGGCTTGTCTCCTTCCTGAGTCCCTTCTATAAGGGTATGTCCAGTTGCTTACAGATGGACTTTGGGTCCCCAATCTGAACTCCCCCTCATTCACAATGATATGACTTTTTTCCTTTGATGTCTGCTACCTGATCCCATCAACACCTCATGATCCCACAGGCTGGTGTGTTTCTTCCATGTGGGCTTTGTTGTTTCTCATCTAGATGGCTGCTTGTTTATGTTGAAATCTTTAAGACCCCAGATGCTATACTTTTTGATAGCCAGGCACAATCTGCTTTCTTCATCACATTTGTTTATGCACACATGTATCTTCAGCGATTATGTCATGAAGGCGAGCCTCATATGTCAGTTTAATAGAACAAAGTGTTCTTGTATTGAGGGATTACCTGAGTAGAGGCCCAATGTTCATCTGCTACCTTAATACTAAACCTGTAAGTATATGGACATAGATCTATTTTCCCAACATCATATATCAATATATTTACATATGTACATGCCTATATTTAGACCTCTACAAATACCCTTTGCCTCCTAGTTCTTTCTGCTATTTCCTTTTACTTTCCCCTTGTCCTATTATCATGCTCAGCCTTCATTTGGGTTTCAGAAATTCCTCTGGGTTACACTGCTCTTGATAATGTCAGGACTCTTACACCCTCCTTACCACTGATTTTGGATCACTTGTTGCTCCTTTGTCCCTAGGTTCATTAACACCACTTCTTTTCCCCCAACTCCACCCTCTCCCATGTATCCCGGGAATCATTGGCCCTGTTGTTTTCTCCTACAGGTTATTTATTCCACCTATCTTATCTAGATAGACCTGCAGAGATAATAATATGGACAGAAAAATAAGACAGAGGAAAACAAAGTGACTAAAGAAAACAACAACAACAACCGAAAATCCAATGAAAAAACCCAAAAAATCCTGTAAATAGTTAAAGGTCTGTTTGTTGACCTTTAGGAGTGTTTTCTGGTAAAGTCTAATGGAGTGCCACAAGCTGGCTCCAAAGTCTATTTTAGGTACTCCTCTGGGACTTCCTTGCTCTGCTTCCTTCTCTGTTCTGTTGCACTCCCTTAGTGTTTTGCCTGGGTGTGGTGGTGTCAGAAGAGGTTCAATTCCCAGACTATATCTCCAATATTTTCCCCTGTAGAGCTATGGGTCAGTGAGGGATTTTGTGTCTCATAGTGGGGATATCTTCCTCAAGGATGCACTCCACTCTCTCTTCCTCCCCCTTCATTTGATCCAGTATGCTCTGATCAGGCTTATCTTTCTCTCTAAGCTATAACTTCAATGCTATCCTCTGAGTTAGATTCCTCTAGGGGGAGGGGTGGCTGTCCACAAAGCTGAGATTGGGGCAGGCCCCTCAGATCTCTCTACAGATTGCATGCTTCATGTAGGTATGTTGCCTTCACATCTTGAAGCATTGAGTTGAAGTCTGGTACTTCTTTCCCTGTGGAAATATAAACAATATCCTCCCCCTAGGTGGGTTAGTGGCCTCTTTATCCCGCTACCCATTTCGCTCTCTTTTTTTCTCCAACCTGTGCCCCCACCCCCTAATTTTTATTTGGCTACCATAGTAGTCATTACAGAAGCAGACTGTCAAACCTTTCATTCATGATGCTGCTTGGTGGGTTCCAATCACACACTTGTCACTTGGCAATTGATGAAAGTCTTAGGTTTCTACAATGTCTTTCGCTTGCAGAGTCGGCAGGATAGTTTACTCATTATTGAATAGGAGTCAATGAAGCTTCTGGACTATTGGGTACACGAAGAAGGGCATGATGGTCTACTTGCAAAATTTGTCCTATACAATGGCAGCAAAACAATGTCAGATACAGGGCAGAATACGAGATTGTCAGGTTGGAAATCATTCAAAATATAACTAGAGTACTGCTTCTTCAAAGGACAATCAACCATCATGACTTGGATGAAGTAAAACATCTTGTATCTTAATTTTCTCAGCTTACAATGAAAGAAGCAGTTGCAAGTTTGCTTTAGTAACAGGAATATACAAAAAGGGTATGAATTTAGGAAATTAGGAAATGTAAAAAATGAAATGGAACACTTAAAAACTGATAGCCTAAGCTGAAATGGACTGGTATTGGCAATGAATCACATAGTCTGCTATTCCAGAAATGACAAATTAAAGAAAAATGACATTGTATTTATGGTCAAAAAGAACATTTTAGAATCTACCCTTCATATAATACTGTCAGTGGAAGGATAACCTCCATTAGACTACAAGGAAGAAAATTTAATATAACTATTTAAACATTAACCACTAATATTAAAGTGGAGAAAAATTGAAGATTCAGCTGTCACATGAAGGTAAAATCAAGACTCACAAATAGGTTATAACACATATTTTCATAACTTTGTTCACTCAAAGAAAACAGACCGGATTTGAAGCACTTACTGATGAAGTTCAAAACTTACTCCTCAAAAAGGATCAATTAAAAAAGAAAATGATCATCCTTGAAATTGTCAAGGATTTCATTTTACTTGGATCCAAAAATCAACCTCCAATGAAGCAACAGTCAAGAAATCACCAATGTATTGCACTACATTACTTTTCTGATAAAGAGGTTTCTAAAATATTCAAAAACAAAACTGAGATTTTGAGAAGTAAGTTCACCTGAGCCAATTATGGTATTCTCAATCTTCATCAAGAGCATGGACAAAGTTGGACTATGATTTAGGATTGCCAAGGAAACATTAATACTTTTGAATGATGATTGACAATGAACATTAAAAGTACCATGGACTGCTAGAAGAACAAATTCATCTTGGAGGAAGTACACGTAGAATTCACCAAAGTATGTAGCATGGAGTGTCACTATCCTCACCTCTGTGAAGCACTGGCCTTATTTCTTCCAAGAGAATTTGGCTTGTCCTTTTAACAATCTGTGGTACTTTCAATTTTCTTCACCAGCACCACTATTCAAATGCTTAATTGTTCTTCTGCTTTCCTTAATCAATGTCCAAATTTTACAAGCACATTAGGCTATTGAAAATAGTCCCACACCAAGCTGAGCCCCGGTGGCATAGTGGTTGTGTGGGACTGCAGCCCACTGGGTTGGAGGTTCAAATCCAGCAGCAAGACTTGGCCTCCTACACCCACCACCAGAGGGCAGTGATGCCAAGAAAAAACAAAAACAAAAACAAAAGAGTCCCACAGCTTGGGTCAGGGACGCATTAGTCCTAAAAGTAGCATTCTTGCTTTTCAGTACTCCACGGAGGTCTTCTAAAGCACATTTACCTAATTCATCTTTTGATGAATTCCTTGACTGTTGCTTCCATGAATACTGATGGTGGATGCAAGCAAGACAAAATTCCTTTACAACTTCAACCTTTTCTCCATTTAGCATAATGTTATCTCCTGCCCCAATTGTGAGGATGTGGGTCTTCTTTATATTGAATTATAACTCATACTGAAAGCTATCACCCCTGATCTTCGTCAGCGAGTGCTTCAACTTCTCCTCACTTTCAGCAAGTAAAGTACACTTTGCTAATAAGTATTCCTCCAATCCTTATGGCATCTTCTTCTTCATATAGTCCAGCTTCTGTGTTTATTTGCTCAGCATACACAATGAATAAATACAGTGAAAGGATGGAACTGGGATACACACTTTTCTTGTCTTTGAGCCATGCAGTATGCTCTTACTCCATTTGTACAACTGCTTTTGATCCATATCCAAGTTCTTCATGACTATAATCAAGTGTTATGAAATCCTCATTCTTCTTATAGATATCTATAGTTTATTCACATAGCTATTCACATAATCTAATACCTTTACCTAATCAATGAGTGACAGATAAAAATATTCTGTATTCTCTGTTTTTGGCCAAAATTCGTCATACAACAGTAATGATATCACATATTCCCAATCATCTCTTTTGAATTCAGCCTAAAGCTCTGGAAAATTCCTGTCAATATACTGCTGTAACGATTGTTGGATGACCTAGCAAAAATTTCCTTGCATATGATCTCAATGATATTGTTCTATAATTTGAAGACTCTCTTGAGTCACCATCCTTTGGCATCAGTACAAATATCTCTTCCAATAGGTTGGCCGGGTAGCTGTCTTCTTCCAAATTTCTTGAGATAAACAAGTGAGTGAGTGCTTCCAGTGCTTCATCAGCTACTTGAAACATTTCATTTGGCATTCCATAAATTCCCAGACTCTTGTTTTGGGCTAGTGCCTTGAGTGCAGCTTGATCTTCTTCTAATTTCTGAATTTCAGGTCATCATCTTCACACAGCAATATGCAGTTATGCATATTTATCAGGGCATATTCACTTTTGTAAGAGTATCTTTTTTTTTTTTGGTGGGCATCACTGCCTCTGGTGGTCGTGGGCGCTACCCAGTGCTGCTCCTGAGAGCTGCTGCTGGATTTGAACCACCAAGCCTGCGGCCTGCAGTTCCGCACTCAACCACTCATGCCACAGGGGCTCAGCCCAAGAATATCTTTTTTTAATCTTAAGAAAAGTTTTGTTGTGAATTATATGGATATTTAAAAACTAAATCATATTTTCAACTTCAATAATTTGTGCACATTGCAATAGAACTCCTTAAATGCTATCCCCTGGATGTGCCATTGAGTATCCCCCTTCCTCCTTGCATTTCCTCACTCTCTGAACTTTGTCTTCTGGGAAATGCCATCCCTTTTTATATTAAGTGGCTGATATTTCTAATACACTGGAGAATTCATTTCCAGACTGAAGGGCAAGGGCCATAGTCTTGGGCATCTCAGGACTCTCTTACCTAACCAATAAGCCTACTCTGTTTTATGATACAGAGTTTTGTTACATGTTTTATTCTACTCAATTTGGAAATTTCTAATAGGATCCCTTTCAGATCTGTTGGTAATGGAGTTTAGAATGCAAAACATTACTGAACAACATCATTAATATCAAACACAAGTAAAATCTTGCTGAGGATAATTAAAAAGCAATTGCCACAGTACATCAACAGAAAATTTCCAGAAATTTAAGTCATATTCAGAAGAGGACATATCTACTTGTCCTTCATTGACTCTGAGAAAATATTCAACTGCATGAATCATACTGACTTATGAATGGTATTGCAAAAAAAAAATTAATTCCAGAGCAATTACCATAATAGTGTTAAACCATAATAGTGTTAATATGGAACTTGTGCTTTATACAAGGAACAATCATTTCAATATTATAAGGTAATAGTTTCATTGTTTAAATAAGAAAAGATAGGGGGCTGAGCCCCGGTAGCGTAGTGGTTGAGTGCGGGACTGCGGCCGACTGGCTTGGCGGTTCAAATCCAGCAGCAGCAAGGCTGGGCCTCCCACTCCTACCAGAGGGCAGTGATGCCTAAAAAAAAAAAATAATAATAAAATAATAATAAATAAATAAGAAAAGATATGCATTAAGATTGTTTCCTTTAACCATATGCTTTTGATCTGTATATTGAACAAACAGTCTCAAAAGCTGGAGCATATGAAGAAGAGCGGGGTATTGGAACCGGAGGAAGGCTCAGTAACAATCTGCCCTATGCAGATGACAGAATCTTATTTGTTTGAAAAGAACACAACTTGAAGCACTTACTGGCAGACCATAGATGTCTTCATGTATGAATTACATCTGAACATTAAAGAAAACAAAAATCCTCCTAATTAGATCAAATAGCCAAAGTATGATAAATGTAAATGAGTTTGAAATTGTCAAAATTTCATTTTACTTGGATCCATAATTAAAGTCCACAGAAGCAGCAGTCAGGAAATCAAATACTGTATTATATTGGAAAAACCTGCTGGGAAAGACTTCCTTGCAGTATTGAACAGCAAGTATGTCACTTTGAGCACTAAGAAGTGGCTGTTACTTTCACTCATTTCAAATGCATTCAATTTTTGGACAATGAATATGGATACCTAAAGAAAAAAACTCAGGTTCTTTTGGATGCCCCTTGTAGGTATGGCAGTTGTTGTGATTGGCACTCAACCAGACAGTGTTTTGTTTTGTCTAAAATAGAGTCTCCATGAATCAGAACCAACTTGATGGCATTTAACAACTAAAGCAAAACTTTGTGTTGTCCTGGTTCTCCTTGATTTTATTAGCCACAAGTACTCCATTTCCATTCAAATGTCTCTTCTAACATCTTCATTTAGTTCTTATACTCTAGATTCAGTCATGAGCTCTAATTATTCTCATCTAATTTAAAATGTTCTAATTGAGAGGTTTGTTCATAGCTTGAAACATTGCCTGCTTTCATGGCTAATTCACATTTTTATAACTCTAGTCTAGACTCTTTCTGGAGCCTCAGAATATAATTTGTCACTTGGTAGTGGGCACTAGAAGCAATCAGGTCACAGCTTGATGATCCCATCATGTAAGCATGCCTATCTCATACTAAGGACCTTGGAAACTTCCCCTTTTCTGTCTTTACTTTCCTGCTAGCTCAACTACTTTCTGCCCCGGCCCAGGATGTGGCCACTCCATTGGAAACACATGACATGGCACCCAATAACCTGTGATATTCCTGTATTCTGCATCATTGCTTGTGATGGCATGAGACAAAAAAAAGGAACTTATGGATTAGTATCAGACTTATGGTCTTCCATTGGAAAGGGTTGAGATATTTTCCTGATACATAAAACCTCTTGATATAAAGCTCTTTCTTACATATTATGAGTGTCTATGAATTTGCTTCTCTATTCAACCCATCCTAACAGACTTTGGAATACATCATGAAGAGAAGAGACCAATATCCATGTCTTCTAAGAGTTTCTATCCTAGAAGGTAACAAGCAATTGTCAATAAATGCACTAAATTAACTGACTGCCAATAAACACACTAAATTAATTCCTTTTAGAGTAGGATGAAATGTTGTGAAGTTAACTTAGACTCACAAGGGTACGGACTTGTGGTGACCACATGGGTTTCAGAGTGAAAGTGTACTCAATAGGATTTTTAATGCCAGAACTTCCTAAAAGTTAGAGCCAGTCCTTTCTTCAAAGCCATCCTAGGTAGAGGCAAACTTTCAAATTATGGTTAGTAACTGAACATATTACTCTATACAATATGACAGATGGTGAAGCTATATGGTTAATGAAAACAGAATAAATTAAGGGGTGCCGTGAATGTATCAAGGAGGTAAAGTGAAGGATTAAATAAGATGGCCAAAGGAACCTCATTGAGGAGATTTGAACAAATAGGATTTGCTGCATGTGAATATAATTGTGCCATCCAATGCACCACAGTCTAGTTAAGTCCAACCCTATATGACCACTAGAGCTGGTTTCCAAAGATGTCATCTTTTGCTCAAGTGACGGCCACATCTTTTTTCTGGATATCAGCTCGAGGGTTTGAAATGCCAAATCTGGTGTTGACAGTCAATTTTTTAATCACTATAATGCCTCCAATATAATAAGTCTGAAAACCATTCCCAACCTGTCTCCTCTCTGGGATTTCTAATTTAATTTCCATTCACCATTTCCTTAGGGTGACTGGTACCATAACTTTTATGTGCCAAGTTGACGAAGCAATCATTTTCAATGGTTTGGCACTTGTCAATTGAATAGACTCCTTCCCTCTAACGGAGTACAACACAATAACTTTCATAGTGTGACCTAATGTGATTAGCCAAATAGTTGAAAGATTGGGGAGGATATCCAATCTCCAATATATAAACAGATGGTCATGAAGGAAACTCACTCCCTCTCTTCTTCCCTCTCCCTCTTTTTCCCTCTCCCACTTTCCCACTGCCTATGAACACTTCTCCTGCTGCATGACCCCTTAGTTATTGGGATACAAACCTGCCTGACCTGCAGTTCTGGGCTCATTGATATCTTCAGCCCATGAATCAACCGAGACCTTTGCATCCTCACTTGCAGGTTGTGACATCCCTGGATACCACAACCACAGGCTCATTCAGGCTGCCACGTGGCCCACAGGTTTGTGACTTGCCAGCCCCTATAATTTTGTGAGCTATTTTCTTGAATCATATCTCTATGTCTAGTTATATTTACAATTATCCAGTTTTTCTTATCTAGAAATTCCAGATTTCTGAATCAATGCAAATGCCTAAGTGGATGCACTGATAAAATAAAAGTGTGGTATTGCGGGCATAACCCAGCATAGCCTCTGGTAAACCTGGTTACGGGGTGACCTTACTTGTTCCCTACCACAGAAGCCTGGTAGTCAGCCTAGCTTTCTCTCTACTCCCCTCTGTCCTTTTCTTCCATCCCTTAATATCCCTTAATTTGTTCCTTCTTAAATATATCCCATACACCTCACACTGAATCTTTTTAAACACTCAACTCAATTCCTGACACTCTTAACTATAGTTTTTATCAGGAGGAAGAGGGAAGTGAAGAATTTGGGTAGAGAGCACATATAGAGATCCTGAAACATGCTGGCCCCTGCTAGTCACACTACCCCTCCCCTCCTACCTATCATCTATTCAGACCAACCCCATCTATTGGTTTCTTCTGGAAAATCTAGCCCAGCCAGATGACTTCCCTGAAAAGTAAGCACGCAAGAGGAGTGAGCCAGTTTATCTTTGATCTCTACAATTTCTTCAATTTCAAGTCTAAAACTCAGTGCCTCACAAAGATTAAATGTCCATTATTGTCCCTAAGATGTGGGAAATTAAAAATTTATCAGATCTCTCTATATTTCCTATTTCAGGCCAAATGAATCCAATTAGGGTTCACTGCAAACCATAAAGTACTCTAGGCCTATTTCCTCTTTAAATTGATTATAAATGTTGATGCTCTTAAGTATAAGTGCAAATTAATCCAGGGAATTCCATGAAATTTTATTTCTTAATTAAGCAATTTAAACTAAATTACTTAACTGAAATGACTACTCTGGCTCCCAGGATTGTTCAAGGTCAGACAAATGTAATCAAATGTAACGTAGTGATTTTTCACTTGGCATAAACCTTTTCGTCACATTCACTTACCAGCTTTCGACTTGATAGAGAGAAGAAGTTGCATGCTCCAGCATGGTGATCTCTCGAGAATGGAGCTGAGATTACAGGAGAAAGGATTAGGTGATGCCATTCATGTAAATTGAAGAGGTTCTGGAAATAGAAAATTTATTTCTATTAAATTGAGAAAGAGCTGGGGGGGACCCAGTTTATGAGTCTAGAAATCAAAATTTTTACTGGCATTCATCTGGCATATACCCCGTGAATGATCCCGGTCCACTTGGCCAGCCAGGAGTAGTAGTCCTGGCAGCTTTTCAGTCTCTTGCACAAAGCACTTCAGCCAAATGAAGAGAAAGAGGGGGGTCAGAGTGGGGGAAGCCCAAACAAAAATTTAAATAGAGAAGAATCCAATGGTCTTATAAATGAGGCTTCCACAGCATGGTCTGCATATTTCGAACCTTCCAACTCCTTCCTTTCTTTTTTTAATAGCTTATTTATCATTGGTGAAGGATGAGATTACTTATCTGGGACTCCATGCATTTGACAGAAATCCCTTATAATGCTCAGTTGCTCTTTCCCAGAAGAAAGAAGGCCATTTCAAGACTCTTTTTGTGAAAACATGCTGAATAATACTGACAAGAAAAAATGTGAATGCAAATCTGAAAGGGGAGTGGGAATCATTTCAAATGCATATTTCTAAATTATTGACAATCAAAGGGGCTCAGGTTAAAAGAGACCATTGTTCTCATTTAGGAATTCTAAGCATTTCCTCAGTCTCTAACATCATGAATCCAGGCCAAGTCCTCCATGAGCTTGAATGGGAATTATCTTCTGTCAATCAAATTGTGGTCTTTCCACTAGAGCCCTTGGTATCAGTTGATTTTCCCCCTCTCCCACGTTTTATGTGGTTGTCCACTTCTGAAAGGGAAGGGGAATCATTTGGAAATGCATAAACTCACTGCGACAATTCTACAGTCTTATTGGGCTACTATGAGTCTGCATCAACTTACTGGCAATGAGTTTTGTTGTTGTTGTTGTTGTTGTTGTTATTCATTTGTTTCAGGAAAAAAATCTTTATTTCATTCATTTTTTTAAAATAAAAATAACCATCCTATCTTATTACTAAATGTAACAAATGACAAGCACTAGCTGAAAAAGTGATTTTGATTAAGTTATGAGTTCAGGTCATTTTCTTAAGTGAATGAGCAGTAAAATTAGCTTCGGAAGTGTGGAAAAAATTTCCTTTTGCTTATTGAACTTTTTTTGGGGGGGGCAGGGCAGGCATCACTGCCCTCTGGTGGTGTGAGAGCTACCCAGCGCTGTTCCTGAGAGCCGCCACAGGATTTGAACCGCCAAGGCCGAGGGCCGCAGTCCCGCATGCAACCACTTACGCCACCGAGGTTCAGCCCTTGCTTATTGAATTTTTCATCAGATTTCTATTATTTTTTCTCTTCCTAATTGTATAGATTTGGCGGAAATTTAAAATATGTTTTTTCTCTCCCTCCCACATGCTGTTCGTCTTCCTTCTAGCAAAGGTTTCCTTCGCTCCAATACTGTGCTAAATATGAGTTGGGGGATTTGAACAAATTATCAATAAAAAAGATCACCTTTTAAGATACTTGGTAGGGTCTATGAACAGCTTTCATAATTCCATTCTTCAAGTTTCCTCCATTATTCACATCCATGATAATTTCCTCTTTTAGATCTTGATTTTTGTGGTTTTTGCTTTGTGGTTTGTGGTTTATGCTTGGTTAGACTTCTTTGAGAGCCTAGAATTTCAACCCAGCCTCGGCTCTTTATTCATAAGTATTAAGGACTTTATCTCTAATGAAGGATAATATAAAGTCAATGTCAATTCACACTGTAAATCTGTATAAACCAGACAGCGTCATCTTTGTCCTGAAGAGGAGCTGGTGGGTTTGAAGTATTGACCTTGAGTTTAGCAGCCTAGTTTCTCAAAGTCGTGTAGCAAAATAATTCTGGAATACTAGAATTGGTATTCTTTCAGATCCAGCCTTGGTAATTGTATCCTCTGGCAAATATTTACGGGATATGTTCTCAATAATTTTTTCATGTCATTGTCAACTTATTATGACTTCTAGCCACCTGCAAAGCTTTGGGAAAATATTCAGGATGCTTTGTGTCTGGATAAGTCTGCATGAGGATCGGGTGTGTATATTAGTCACTGAACAGTTGCAGTGCAACCTATGCTATTAATGTCCTCTTAAAATGGGAACCCCAATTTTAGTTGACACAACCCTATCACAAAGCCGCATTTTCAAAACACTGATGCTGTGTTCAACCCCAGCATTGTGGTGAATCAGACGTTGAAAGTGGCTGGCTGTGCTTTCAGAGGACTCCCTGTCTATACAGAGGAGACTTTAATAATAGCTCAAATTCAATAGAATAGATACTGTGAGAGGAGCATTTCCTAAGACAAAAAATACATTTTAGTCAGGTACAGTGAGAAGAAGGAAAAGTGTATTAGCAAAGACACTCCCAAATGAAATATATAAATTTTCCATGTCATTTTTCAGCGCAGGAAATAAGAAGAGTGACTGAAATCATGAGGTCACTAAAAGGACAGTAACTGAATGCTGTCATGAGCTAAAAGTAGTGCCTTCTATATGGATAGCACCTCAACATAATGAAAAGAAATACTTATAGGTGGACCAATATGCAACATCATGTTACACAGAAAATAGGGAAGTTGTTAAGGAATTCGTTTTGGCTTGGGTCCACTATCAGCATTCACAGTGTCAAGAAATCAAATGAAGTGATGCACTGGGCAAATCTTCCGTCCTTAACCTCTTCTTCATAGTGCTGAAAAGCACTGATGCCACTTTGAGGTCTAAAGTGCATCTGACCCAAATCTCTCCTGTGTGTGTGTGAATGCTGGGCAAAGCAAAGAAGTCTGAAGAAGAAATGACCGACTGGAGATTGTTGGAGATGAATACCAACAGTCCCGGGACTCCCAGAAGACAAAGACTCTGTCTTAGAGTAATCACGGTCACAATGCTCCTTGAAAATGAGCAGGGTGAGACTTCCTCTCACATCCTTGGTACAGGTTATGGAAGAAACCAGTGCCTGGGGCAGAACTTGAAGAACATCAGTCAAGCAGAGGGTCATGAAGAAAGAGGAAGGCCCACCTGAGATGGGTTGCCACGTGGGACGCCTGGGCTTGTTTACTGTTGGCATTGCATAGGACCAGCCTGCATACCATAGGATGAGGCACTCACTGGTCCGGCAGCATCCTCACCCACCTTGCTGTGTTGGAGCCTGTGTGGCAGGCAGTCCATCTCAGTGAAGGTCCCTGAAGGCCTGGGGCAGCGCCCTGTCACTCCCAGCCAGCAGAGGATGAGGTGCGAAACTTGTGGGAGTAGGAGCTGACAAGCCTCTCCCTCCTACCTCCTGATTTCCTGAATCTCTAACCGACAGCCTCACACCAGTACTTAGATTACATTTCTTGAGAACTTTATGGCCAAGAGAATTCAGAGTTGCAAAGACAGGGGCCTGTTGACCGGTTTTCTTCAGGTGAGCGCAGGGAGCACTGGGACAAAAGCAAGGCACTGGCCACCACCGAGTTCTCTGGAGTATGTGTAGAAAAGAAAGCTTTTCTCTCTCTCTTTCTTTTTGGTAAAGTTCTGTGCTACTGCAAACAGATCCAGATATCAGCAGAGTGTTATCAAGGTTAATGAGAAAAATTATCTCATCAGAACAATCCCGGGATAGAGGCGCGGGTGCCGGGAGCTGCCGCTTCTCTAATCTGGGAACGCGGGTCTCTGGTGCCGGGCGATCCATCAAAGTCACAGCGAGGGCTCTCCAGCCTTCTCAAGGTTTCGCCCCGTCCCACCTGCCCACCGGCCTGAGGGAAAACCAGCACAGAGCGAGGGTCCCTGCTGCGGAGGGGCCCAGGCACCAGGGGTCCCCAGCAGATTGGGGAAGCAGCACATCCTTCTTGGCGTGTAGGAGAGCACCTGAAATTGCAGCTCTCCAAGCCCGTCCCTGGACTGACAGAGATAGATCTGTGCTGTGGCTACCACTATCGCCTCAGGCACAGGGCACTTGTGAGGATGGCGCTCGAGAGCCCAGGGTTTGGTTCTGTTGGGCACAGTGCTGCCATGGGCTGACCAAAAGCAGGGGCCAGGAGCTGGAGCCAATTGTGTGCTCTTATACACTCCTAGTACACACACACACACACACACACACACAAACTCACATTCTACAACCCCCTAATATAGGAGCACACACACACTCCACATGACATGCTCATGCACCACATGCATCTACACACGCGTATACACACAGCCACACACCACTCAGGTGCACTGCAGAGTCACACACACACACACATGCACCCACTCACAGGCCCCCTCTCCAACCTGCAGTGGTGGATATTTCTTTTCCTGATCCTTTAAGGGCTGTAACAACTGGCCAGCCAGAGGCTTCTCATAGCACTGGTCCTGGTGGTCGGTCTGTGAGAAACTCAGCGTCTCCACCGCTCCCAATGCCCTGGCCTGGCTTTGCTGCAGTTGCTGTGATATGGCCAGTGAATTTGCCTTTGTTCCAGGGAGCACCGGAGACAGCGGGCATCCAGCGATGTCTGTAGCCACTTCTGCTCACCCTTGCGCTGCACAGCTGGAGCACTGGAGCTGCACGCTGCTCACTGGTGCTCACTCCCACCTGGGGCCAGGTTCCTCCACTGCCTGGCATCCTTGATGGATGGACAAGCCTTTTGCCAGGAGGGCACTCCCTCTAAATCACCACCCCTCCTCTTAGCCCCCACCACCCACCCCACTTTGCCCTTCCTTTGAGTTCTACCCCTTCTCTAGCCTCATCGTTGCTGGGGAATCTTGAGTTTTCATGGACGTTCCCTCTTTGAGGGCATCCAGTCACATCAGTACCCTTCTGTGAAGCACAGTTTAGCCCATAATATATCGATTTATATTCTCACTGGATCTCAAGGATGTTAGTCTTGACTTCTCCTGCCAGCTTTAAAGGCACTGCAGGGCATGATTAGTGTTTCAACACAGTCTGGCATGCTCCCTCAGCCCCTGGCAAAATGCTAGGGACTGTGTTGAGACTCTCATCTGAAGGCATGGCCAATGATTTTATAATCATCATATTTCTTCCTTTGACAGGGGTTTCGTTTGAGAAACTGCCTATTTTTCTAAAAATTCTCTGTTTCCATGAACGACTGAGAATTTTGAAAGGTGGCTCACACATATGAATTGTTCTTCAAGCACAGAGCCTTCCTTGACATAATGGTCAAGTCTTCAGTAGTGAATCCCAAGGGACCATGGAAGCCCGGGGTGGGGGTGGGGTGGGGGGGGGGGTTTCTCAGAAACTCTGATCCTTAACACCTAGAGTTGGTATCATTTAATGTCAGTTTCTCCTGACTTCCAGATGACCTTGGCTACCCTAGTTTCCAGGAATTTTAATGTAAATAAACAACTCTTAAAAAAAGAGAGATGTAAACCAAGAAGTTGGCCACTATTATGAACATGTAATGAAATTCATGCATTCATCAGTTATTTATTAAATGTCTGGATTAAGCAATCAAGGAATTTATTCTCCAGCATTACAAATGGTGGTCAATACCACAAAGGAGCTGGATGATAAGGCAGGAAATGAGGTTGGCGTTTGAAGGATGAATGGTCATTAGAGCAACTGAGGACAGTTGAAGTGAGAGTAAGAAAGAAGGTAAGCCTGAAAAACTGTGGAGAGAAGTTCTTCTCCAAAGCAACACCTGTTTTTTTTTTTTTCATGGTGTTGCCCAGGCCAGGTGCCAAAGCAAAGGTTATAGGTTATAAGCTGCTTGGAAAACTCTACTTCTCTGAGACCAAGGATGGAATCTATAGAAATCCAACTGGACTCAGCTCCATTTCACTTGCCATGTGGCTCTTCTTCCTCTGACACTATCCACCAGAACTAAATCAGATCCCCACGTACAGTACTCCAGACCAACAAGTGAGTTCAGGACCTCAGCCACCAGTCACAAAACCATAAATCCATAGTACCCCACCTACCCATGCAAAATACCAGCAAATCAAAATCACAAATATCGGCAAGGATTGGGGAAATTACATCCCATATCCATTGCGGGCAATATGACAGACTGGTACAGTTGGTAGAAATCAGCAAAGTGTCCATCAAAGCAACGAATAGATTTACAAAACTTGGTAGATGTATATAATATAAAGTCCAGATGCGTGCTACAACATGGATGAGACTTAAGACATTGTGCTGAATGAAATGAGCCAATCACAGAATGATGGATACTATTTTATCTTGCTTACATAAAATGACAAGAATATGGAAGTCAACGGAGATTAAATTTGATTGGTGCTTACTAGGAATCAGGAAATTAAGTCAAAAGAGCTATTTCTTGAGAAGCAATACATTTCTGTTTATAGTGATGAGTAATTTGGCACAAATTAAGAGTAAAGGTTACCTAAAAGGATTTAAGATTCTGAATTAGTGGTACCTGAATTAGAGGAAATAGAAATGTCTAATCTTCAAATGCCGGGAGAGAAACAGATAACATTAAAGCTGCACATCCTGCAATGAATTTCTGTTTCATTGGCAATTCAGGTTAAGGGAAGTAGAAAGAACTGACAAGAGAAGGGATGAATATGGACCTCAGCAGTTAGATTTAATAGAGAGAATAGTGATGCTAAACTTTGCAAACTTTTTGTGTTAGTTCGGGTAGACTAGAGGAACAAATTTCATAGGCAGTCATATGGATATAAGAGAATGGTTTATATACAAGAGGAACAGGACATTGAGAAAACATCCCAGCCCACTCCAGTTCAAAGTCATACATCCGATATTAACCCATATCCCCGAAACCAGTTCACAAAGTCTCCTTCTGTCTCACAAAGTCACAGGTCAGTGGGTGTAGAATCCCGGCACTGGCAGGGTTCTCCCCATGGCTCCTTGCTTCCAGGACTCAGGGTCCATTAACAGCATCCCGTAAGTGGCAGAAGCAACTCATCGCTAGTAGAGGTCTCCATGTGACTGCCCCAGCTTCAGAGGTCTGGCTCCATCAGGGCAAAGACATGTGGTCTCTCCGCCGGCTCCTCCCGTTTCTCGGATGCTGCCATCTTATCTTGTCTGTGATTCATCGTCTCTGAGACTAACTCCCAACAACTGGGGAAGATAGCTTCTCATATTCACCGGGGAAATATCGCGAGATTTTCTCAGGAGAAAGTCATGCCCACATAGAGGCCTTATTGGCTACTCAATGGCTATCTCCAGATTAACAGGCTAGACTCCACCCCTACATTTCAATCATAAAATTAACATAAGCACATGACTGCCACACTTTGTTGCTTTTTTTGTTACATATCAGTTACACTTTAGTGTGTAAGCAAACTAAGTAACTAACTACTTAGGAAAGCAAGACCTGGCAAAGGTACAATAGAAAGGCTGACTTCTTTATTCTGTAGCTCATTAACTTTATCTCTCTTAAAATAAGTAAATAGTTTTTTCAGATGCTTCCTTAATGCTGAACTCTGAAAACATATGAAAAGTCAAAAATATCCATTTATGTTACAATCTGCTCACAGGGAAAGAAATGAATTTTGTTTCAAAATTAAATTAACCAAATGTTGAAATTTAACTATTTTTTTGTTCATTTTGTTCAATACTAAAGCTTCAAAGTCTTCTGATCTTACTATTTTACAGTAAATACATTTTAAATGCCTGTTCAGTCTATTTGCACAACTAATTGGCCTCTCCTGCCTGATAAAATTGAGTAGTACTTTCCGTTAACCACTTACTTTTAATAAACTTAAAAACTTGAATTATTGACTTGCACAGATGAAACTCTTAAGTGCCTGGACACTATTTATACAACCAACGAGGACTGATGACAGGGCAAAATTCTCAATAATATTCATTCATAAGGCAGGGCCATGCCTATCAGATTAAGACACATTATAATAAGGCAAGGAGGGCATTAAGCTAGTCAATATATGATAGTTCTGGCCCACCATTCATTGGGCATCCTCAAGTCAGAGATTTGAATAAAAGTTCAAGGTCTGCTAGTTTTATGCATTTGGGACACACTAGGACATTTCAGCCTTACGTCCTAGGGCCTGGTTCACTTCATGGTGTAACCATATTGAGTCCTCCTGGTGTGGCATATGAAAGACATGTGTGTCTTGGAAGGACAGAGTCCAAAGACCCAGCAGTCTATGGGGCATGATCTATGATCTACCAAAGGCTGGAGAGAAATTGTGTCAGGATTGTCTGATAAGGATCATTTTACTAGGCATAGTCTTCCTTCAGTTCTACTTTTTGTTTTTTGTTTGTTTGTTAGTTTGTTGCTTTTTTTTGGGGGGGGGGGGCATCACTGCCCTCTGGTGGTTGTGGGAGCTACCCAGTGCTGCTCCCGAGAGTGGCCACTGGATTTGAACTGCCAAACCCAGGGTCCGAAGGGCCCCACTCAACCACTTACACCAACGGGGTTCAGCCCTCAGTTCTACTTTTTAATTTAAAATTTGTTGTTGTTGTTGTTGTTGTTGTTGTTGTTTTGGCATCACTGTCCTCTGGTGGTGGGAGTAGGAGGCCCAGCCTTTGCTCCATGGAGCTGGAATTGAACCTCCATTCCAGTGGGCCGCAGTCCCGCGCACAACCACTACGCCACCAGGGCTCCACCCTTAATTTTAAAAATTTTGTCAATATCAATAATGGCCAAATTGTGAAAAAATCCTGATGCTTTTAATTTAAATGGTTGGTAAAATTTCCAGAACTCTCCTTGAGTCTCTCCTCGCATTAAACATTAAATATAATAATAAAATGAAATGGAAATTCCAACCCAAACTTCACACTGATTACAGTAGAATGTCTCCAAAATGTCAATTAAATTCAAAATACGATATGTTCAACTAAAATTTGTTCAGTAACCCTGTCCATCTAATGAGTCTAATAAGTGAAAGAATAAAATAAATTTTGTATGAGACAATCGTTCTATAAAGGTAACTCACATCATGATCTTTTTCTTCTAGTTCATGATATGCTCTCTCCAACTCTTTGTCCATCCAAACAATATTATTCTGGAAGACCAGTTGGCTTCCATTCTGTCTTCTCAGAAGACCTTCCAGTAAAACAAACCCAAGTCAATGCCATTGAGTGTGTTCCAAACTCCCAACAACCAAGTAGCAAGAACAGAGCTGCTCTTTGGGTTCCAGTGAGTCCGGATCTTGATGGGAATAGACAGCCCCATCTTCCTCCTGCAGAGCACGTGGTGCTTGGACCGCGGACCATGGGTTTAGCCTCTCAGTGAGAAGCCCACTGCCCCACCAAAAAACACACACAGTCTTTCTGCTCTGACCTCACCCATTGCCGTCAAGTAGAGGCCCACTCACGACAACCATGCACTCAGTTTCTAAGGGAAAAATCATATATAAGCGGACAGCTTCATAGTGCTCTCATTGAGTGGATGATGGGTTTGAACCACTGACCCTGTCATTGACAGTTCACCACTCAGGCCAGTTTTCTGTAGAGCATTTATTTTGATGGTGTTCTATATCATCACTTAAGTGGCCTAAAATCATTTTCACTAATCTTGACTCACGGTACTCTTCCCTGGACCAGCTCTACTGGAGTTTTTGTTAATCTCTTTTCTTCTGAGGGTCTTTTACATGCTTTCATGCTGTTGGGAAATCCCCACATGTTCCCATGGCTGCCACGACTTACTAACCTGTATCTCTGTAAACCCTGAATTTCCACCAAGGTATTTTGCTTGGCTTCTACTGATTTTATTCATGTATTCATTTCTGGTCTATTTCTTTTTTTCCCTTAGTGTTATATTCTAAGAAAAGTAGAAACTTTTATCTGTGTTCACCACTGTATAGCAGAGAGAAGTATATATTATTAGACACTCAGAAATAATGTGTTGAGCAAACTCATGGGTGGAAAAAAAAAACACCCTGTCCTTGGTTTAAAAAGTTCTATATACATAGGACTGATCTTGGAAAACTAAAATTCAAAGACTGGGATGTTAAAAGATTTCAGCTTTTAGTTTATGTCCTCATCAATCTATAGCAGGCAAGTAAATTTTCTGTTGCTACCCCAAAAGATCAGATAGGTGATAGACACAGAAATATCCTGATGTATAAAGACGAGTTAAATAAGATTATATGGTGATATCTCAGCAATGATTTTTTTTAAATACCACTTTGTAGTTTGTTTCATCTCTGACACCTGAAGTGAAGTGAGATTGCCAGGTATGGTGGCTCTTCAATCCATAGTCTTCAGAACACCCACCAAATTCCTGGGTGGAATCACGCAAATAAAGCATATAACTTATACACTAACAGGATTGGTCCCTATTGCCATTGCTCTGAGCAGGTACTTGCACCATCTCCAAACCAGAAACAGAGGATATTGGCCATCAAGAAAGAAGAGCTGCCAGCAGAGGGCATGTGAGATCCCTGCCTGAAGTGATGGAAGAAGTAGCCATACAAGAGTCAGCCCGGTGGAGACCAAGAGGCAGCAAAACTGTGTCTTCTGCCTCAGCTACTTGTACCCTGCCTGGGGGGGCAGTCTGGGCTTGGGGGTCTTTAAAACCATTTGTGGGAAATAATGAACAAAGCAGGCTAAATTATTTTACTTTACCTCCTAATCCACTTGGGATATTTTGGATGTTTGATGTAATTTGTGTGGGTCCTCCATCACTAAGTGCCCCATCAACTGTCCATTCACAATGTAAATATCCAGACAGCAAACACTTCATAGGCCAAGATATGTCTACAAACTGTACACTTTGTTTTGTTCTGAATTGTCAGTTAAATCTGGCACCAAATCATTCTGTTTAAAATGCTTAAGGATTTAGAGTAGAGTATGTAAGCTATTAGATCAAGATCTTCATCATTACTCTTAAAAAATGCAATGGCTAGCTCAGTTATTTCATCATCGAGATAAAATTCAGACACTTCAGTTATTTAAAAATATCTTTGTTAAAATTAAAAAACCCTACCAATTACTTCAGTAGAATTTTTTTCTTTTTACAAGTTTTAGTCGTATTTTACATGAAAAAATTTCTATGCCTCCCCATATATTTCAAATTTTGTTTTATGTTCCACCCTTAAGATTTATAGTGCTTTTTATAAGTCTTTTAAATATTTCATTAAGGCAAACCTAGGGACCCTTATTGATGGCAGATAGTCTTTTCCAACATTAGTAAAGCTACACAAACAGCAGAAGATGAAGTAGATGATGGGGGCTTCTTAAAAATTAGTCACATGCACACATCAAAAGACTTCTCAAAAAAGCAAAGCAAAATAGATGCAGTAGCCGGAGACTGGAGTAAAAAAAAAAACTGAAAATAATATTTTTTGTTTTGTTTTGTTTTGTTTTGGGGGGGCATCACTGCCCTCTGGTTGTGGGAGTAGGAGGCCCAGGCTTTGCTCCTGTGGAGGTGGAATTGAACCTCCATCCCAGTGGGCCGCAGTCCCGCGCACAACCACTACGCCACCGGGGCTCAGACCCAAGAAGTAATCTTTTGATAATCATTTTATTGGGGGATCTGACAACTCTTGTTACAATCCATACATCAATCATATCCAACACATTTGTGTGTGTGTGTGTGTGTGTGTGTATGCCATTGTTCTTTTCTAGACATTCAATTTCCATTGAGTCTTTGGAATCAGCTCTTTCCCCTTTGCTCTTCCCTGTCTCCCACCCCTCACTGCCCCTTGATAGATTGTAGCTTGTTAATTATTTTCAAGTCTCATACCCACCACTGTCTCCCTTACCCTCTGGTTCCTGTTGTTTTTCCCCCTGGATGGGAGTGTGTGGTTATGTGCCATTCATTGTGATAGGTGCCCCCCTCCCTCTCCACCTTTCTCCTCCTTCTCCCTTCCCTTTTGTTCTCTCTATTCCCATTCCTGTTCCCGGATTCCATGTGTTTTGAGTTTTATCTCTTTCCTATACCAATGTACATGCTCCTCTAGTCTAAAGTAGGAAAGAACACCGGGGTCATTATAGCAGGGGTGAGGAGGCCTCAAGGGATCAGCGCTATATTGCACGACCCATTAGCACTCTACGGGACCCTGAGTGACTCAACCCCTCCCTGCGACTCTCTGTGGGGGGACGACAAGTAATCTTACATTCGGAAGGTGTCCAGCCCAGTCCATCCTAAATCCATTCCTCCCAAGCCGACCAGAGCCCCTTGTAGACTCACTCAGGTAGCTGCAAACCAATGATGCAAACAGGTGAAGTGTGGTGCAGGAACATCACAAGCTCGTGGGTACAAAATATGAGGGGGGGAAACTAACTTGGCTGCCATGGCCCTCATACATCCTTCAATTATGATATTGAACCCATCCCAGGCTCCCCTTTTGCCCAACAATACATATCCATATATATTAAACAACACCTGCATGAGGACTGTGTCCCCTAGGCAAATTTGTTCTGTAATTTTTCACCCAAACCACAATAAAATGAGGAAAGAGAAAATAAAAATTAGATTCATGGAGCTAATCACACTTACTTAGTCAAAAACAAGTATTCAGCACTGAGTACAAAACACTGCTAAGAATTCAGAGTTAGAGACAAACAAAAAAAAAGTGGTTTTTACTTGGAGCACACATATACTTGATAAAATAGTAAGTTACCAAAATAAAAATAAGTGCACACTATAAATATTATGATGGAGGTAACAGTTTTAGAAACAGGGATATTTTTCCTAATTCTTACAGGCATTAAAATTCTCTATAAAATAAAAGGTGTTGACTTCATACTTTTAGATCTTATCCAAACTCCAATGTCTTGGAAGGTTATGTAAAAATATAAAGCTATTTATTTCCTCAAACAATGTGCTCAAATTGTGCCTTCATTGAGTTTGGTACTTGCACCAAAGAATACAAAGACTTGGTTTTCGGCAGGACACAGTTTTTCTCCCTAACTACTAACTGGGAAATGGTAACTCATTGTAGTTATTGTTATGTACTATGGTACTGCCTCAAACTCAAAGAAGCCTTTTGCACAGAAGCATGAAACACTCTACTGCCCAATCCTCCGGGGGCACCCCCTTGCAAGTCTTATGTTTGAGGCCATTGTAGCCACTATGTCAATCTACCTCATTTAAGCTCTTTCTCTTTATGCCCTAGCCCTCTAGTTCACCAAGGAAGATGTTATTTTCCCGGGACTAATTGCTCATGATAACATATCCAAAGTATGTGAGATGAAGTCATACCATCTTACTTCCAAGGACTATTCTCCCTGCGCTTCCTTGAAGACATATTTGTTTGTTCTTCAGACAGTCCATGTACTTTCAATATTCTTCTCCAACACCACATTTCAAATGCATCGATTATTCTCTGGTCTTCCTTATTTGCTGTCCATCTATCATAGCGTAAAGAAGCAATTGAAAATGCCATGTTGGGCTCAGTCCCGGTAGAGTACTGGTTGAGTGCAGGATTGCAGCCCATGGGCTTGGCAGTTCAAATCCAGCAGCGGCCCTCCAGGAGCAAGGCTGGGTAGCTCCCACGACCACCTGAGGGCAGTGATGTGCCCCCCCTCCCGCACACACACACAAAAAAAAGAAAACACCATATCTTGGTTCAGGTGAGGAAAAGATGTTCTAATTTGATTTATCCTGCTCTATTTGGTACAAGAGGATTCAACATTTCTGGGGTGGATTTAATTGACACTGACATCCTTTTCCTGAGATTATTGCTTTGTTTGACCAACACCAAATACATTTTAGAAAAGAAAATTTTCCACTGCAACCATTTTCATAAGATCACCAACTGTGAAATCTCAGCTGACTCAAATTAAAAAGCAAATTTTAAGCCTCATATGTTACTTACAGCTACACAAGGCAAAAGGAAATTTCACTTTCATTGTTCCTTTTGCTTACCCTTTTGTCTCACCCTTTTGTGATTATACTTAGAGGGTTGAACACTAAAGAGCTATGCCAGGAATACAGAACCCTCCATCACTAGCAGTTCTTGTTACAAAACAATTTTATTTTCCCACTAAGGATGTTACTATACATTGTATAGTTGATTCTAGTTCTTGCTTGGGAAGACTTTGTGCTATTATACTATTTTCCAGGAGTAAAATCCACTAGTTTCTGGTTTTCGTTTGTCTTATGTATAAGGAAAGAATTGATTGAAAGCAAGTTGTCTGAAAAGTGGATTGGAGAAATTACATAAGAATGGTGAATTCAGGTGAGAAACCATTTTCACCATAAACCCCCTAGTGATGTGATTTGGGTATCTTCAATGGAAAATCACAACTGTTGTTTCTAAATTTCTGAGGTATTCTACCCTCAGGCCTTTTGTACATACTCACATTATAACTGTTACCTAACAGCAGATCATTAAATATGTAAACTTGTAAATGAATAAAGACTAGAATCAATAATGAATGAGAGAAATCAGAGCAGAAATGACAAAGGCATATTTGAGGAAGGGGCTCAAGTCAGTCCCGATGAACCTTGTTCTGTAGGTTTTCAACATGATCTCAAATCCAGGAATATATGCCAACATTATGCTTTCAAAATGTATGTGTATGAGCACTGACAATGTGAAAATATATCTACCTTTGTGAGACTCTTTAAAAATAACCACAAATCATTAGAAAAATATAAGTATAATAAAGCTATTTAGAAAATTTCTGAACTTAGGCATAGAAACAGAGAAGTACATGAAGAATGTGGGAAACAGCTTTTAAGTTTATTAAGGATGAATCACCCAGCTAATTATGCTTATATAAAATCAAAGAATATTGCAGGTGAGGGTAACAACCAAGGAGCAGCATCAAAATATCTTTTTTAAAAATATATATTTTTGAATCATTTTACTGGGGGCTAATACAACCTTTATCACAATTCATATATGCATCCATTGTATGTCATTCACATTTGTACATTTGTTGCTCCCATCATTCTCAAAACATTTTCTTTCTACCTGTGTCCTTGATATCAGTTCATCATCCCCCTTTCTCTGCTTCCCCCTCCCTCATGAATGCTTGATAGTATATAAATTGTTATCATAATGTCATATAAAACACTGTCTGACGTCTCCCTTCATCTACTCTTCTATTGTCTGTAGCCCTGAGAAGAGGTTATATGTAGATCCCTATAATCTGTTCCCCCTTCCTATCCCATCATCCCTCTACCTTCCTGGTATGGCCAGACTCATCACTGATCCTGAAGGGATCATCTATCCTGAACTCCCTATGTTTCCAGTTCCTATCCGTATAGGTAGAATTGGGATCATGAGAGTGGTGGGGGGAAGCTTTGAAGAACTAGAGGGAACTAGGGGGAAGCTTTGAAGAACAACTAAGAAAGTTGTATTTTCATCTTTACTACACTGCACCATGACTGGTTCATCTCCTCTCCGTAACCCTCTTCCCTGTCTATTACCTACAGATGGGCTTTGAGGCCCCAATCTGTGCTACCCTTCATTTACAATGATATAATTTTTAGTTCTTTAATGCCTGATACCTGATGCCTTCAACACCTCGTGGTCACACAAGCTGGTGTGATTTTTCCTTGTGGACTTTGTTGCTTTTGAGCTAAATGACTGCTTGTTTGCCTTCAATCTTTTGAGACCCTAGGCATTATATCTTTTGATAGTCAGGCACCATTAGCTTTCTTCACCACACTTGTTTATGCACATATTTGTCTTCAGTGATGGTGTTAGGAAGGTGAGCATCATGGAAAGCCAATTTAATAGAACAAAATGTTCATGTATTGAGGAAGTACTTGAGTGGAAGCCTACTGTCCATCTGTTGCCTTAATACTAAACCTATAAATATATGCCCATAAATCTATTTCCCCATCACATATAAATAGATTCACAAATGTATATGCCTATATTTAGACCTCTATAAATGCCCTTTGTCTCCTAGTTCTTTCCTCTATATCTTTTTACTTAGCTCTTGTTCTTTCCTCTGTATCTTTTTACGTAGCTCTTGTTCCACTCACATCCTACATTTGAGTTTCAGTCATTTCTCTCAGTTACCTTATCCTTGATCAATCCCTACCAGACCTTTCGCACCCTCCTTGCCACTGATTTTGGATCACTTGTTGTTTCCTTGTCCCTGGGTTGGTCAATACCACCTGCTTTCCCACACCTTCCCCCGGAATTATCAGCCCCATTGTTTTCTCCTGCAGACTGTTTATCTAGCCTATCTTATCTAAATAAACCTGCAGAGATAATAATATGCACACACAGAAAAAGACATAGCAAGACAAAGAGACAGAAGAAAACAAAATGACATAAAAAAGTGCAATGTCCAGGAAAAAAAATAAAAACCTGTAAAAAGTTCAAGGTCTGCTTGTTGACACCTAGGAGTGTCCCCTGGACGAGTTTGATAGGGTGCCATGCCCTGGACCCCAAATCTATCCTTGGCACTCCCTTGGGACCTCTATGCTCTGCTCCCCCCTCTGCTCTGCTGCACGCCCTTAGTGTTTTGCTTTGGTGGAGTGGATCTGTCTCAATCCTGACACTGTCTCCAGTGTTGTCCCCCAAATGGCCTGGGGTCAGTGAGGGATGTTGTATCTCAGAATGGAACTAACCATGTTGTCTTCTCTGTACACTGGCTGTTCTGATTGGGGATATCGTCCTCAAGGCTTGGAGGGCCAGGATGCACTCCACTTTCTCTTCCTCCCACTTCATTTGCCCCCATGTGCTCTGGTCAGACAAGTCCTTCTCCCAGCGCTGCAACTTCAGTGCTGTCCTCTAAAGTAAATTCTTCTGGAGGGAGGAGTGACTGGCCACTTAGTTTAGATTGGGGCCAGGCCTTCAGACCCCTCCACTAGCTCCATGCTCCATGCTGTCTGCTATGCTGCCTTCACATCCTGGAACACCCAGTTTAAGTCTGGTCCTTCTTTGCTTGCGAAAATATAAGCCATAACCTCCCTTTGGGTGGGTTAGTGCCATTGCTGTCTTCCCCCTCACTCCTTTTTAATTGGCTACTATATGTAGCCCTGGATTTGGTCTTACTGCTGCCATACTACCTGGATCTCACCCCCAGGATTCTTATATACAGCAGCTTTGTCCCTATGCCCCATTTGCTTTTTTTTTTTTTAAAGCTTACCTCAGTGGATTCATGTTGTGCTTGCTCTTTTGTGCTTGGCTTCTTTCATTTAGAATGATTTCTTCCAGTTCTTTCCACGTGGCAATATGCTTCATGTATTCATCACTGCTTTTCAGCAATGTGTAATACTTACTCCATTTGTGTATGTACCACAGATTTTAAATCCATTCATCTTTTGATGGAAGTTTAGGTTGTTTCCAACTCCTTGCAATCGTAAACTGTGCCACAATGAACAGTGGAGCACAGATGTCTTGCAGTGATTTGTTTCTTGCCTCTTAAGCCCAGTATCAGGATGACTGGGTTATATGGTAGCTCAATTCCCATCTGTTTTAGAAATCACCAAATTAATTTACACAGTGGATGTACATATATATATACAGGTCTACCAGCAATGGACGTGTTCCTATCTCACTACAATCCCTCCAAAGCTTGTTGCTTTCTGCTTTTTAATTTAAAAAAAAAATTTAAGTTAGGCTATCTTTGAGATATTAGGTGGTATCTCATAGAAATTTTAATTTGCATTTCTCTTATGGCTAGTGGTCAAGAACATTTTCTCATATGCTTATTGGCCATTTGGATTTCTGCACCTGTAAAACTTCTGTTCAGGGGTTTTGCCCACCTCCTCAGAGGGCAGTTAGTTTTTTCTGATTGCAAACTTGCAAAGTATTGCAGATTTTAGTAATAAGGCCTTTGTCTGATGTGTCATTGCTAAAGATGTTTTCCCAGTGCATGGACTCTCTTATTATTCCCTTGGAGAATTCTTTCGACGTACACAGGTGACTTATCTTCAGTATATCACACTTGTCAATTGTAACCCCTCTGTATTTGTATCCTTCCCTATTTCTGATAGTCTATGTATTTCCATTGCCAAGGTTCTCAGGTTTGTTCCAATTCCTTCATTAATAATCCGAATTGTTTGGGGTTTTACCCAAGGTCTGTGATCCACCTTGAGTTTATTCTTGTGTGTGAAGTGAGGTAAGGGTCTTGCTTCATTTTCTGCAGGTAGATATCCATTTTTTCCAGCACCATTTATTGAAGAAGGTATCTTCTTTCCATTTGATATTTTTGGGTCCCTTAACAAGTATTAGTTGTCTGTATGCTGATGTTTTTATTTCTGGGTCTTAAGCTCTTTTCCATTGGTCTGAATATCTGCAGTTATACCATTGCCACTCTATTTTGACTACGGTGACAGTATACAGCCATATGATATGTGTTAAAGTCAGGTAGAGCAAGCTCTCCCACTTTGTCCTTCTTCTTGAGTAATTCCTTGTTCATTCTGGGATTCTTCCCTCTCTGTATGAAGTTAGTATCATTTTTTCCAATTCTTTGAAGAAGGATGGTGGGACATAATGTCCCAATTCATATTGGGACAGCAATTAACTTACATAGTACCTTGGGTAAAACTGGCATTTTACTATATTGAGTCTTCCAATCCACAAACATGGGATATTCTTCCATTTCTTGTGGTCACTCTTGGCTCCTTGTAATAGAGTTCTAAATTTTCCTTGTAAAATCTTCCATTTTTTTTTAGTCAGGTATATCCCTAGGTATATCAATTTGTGCTGACTATGGTAAATTGTACTACCTTTTTAATTGCCTCTTCTGTGATCTTGTCTGATGTATATAGCAGACTGATAGACTTCTCTTTGTTGATATTGCATTCTGCCACACAGCCATATTCCTTTATTGCTTCCAACACTCCACTTGTGGAGTTTAGGGGATTTTTGATGTATAGAATCATTTTCTGGGATAATGATAATTTCACCTCTTCCTTCTCCAGATGAACACTTTGTTGTCTGTTCTTTGACTTATGTTGTTAACTAGGATCTCCAGTATGATGTTAAATACGAGTGGGAACAAGAGGCAGCCTTGTCTGGTCTGCTTTTTATGTGGAATTATTTTTGTCTTTTCCTCCACTGACTACCACACTGGCTAGCGTTTTTTCAAATATAACTTGCACAATATTGAGGAATTTTCCTTCTATTCTTCCTTAAATGGGTGTTGGATGTTGTTGCTTTTTTTTCTGCAGCTATCAATATTTTCATGTGGTTCTTATCAGTTTTCCTGTCGATGTGGTGAATAATAATAATGATCATTTGTTTTTTGAACCATCCCTGCATCCCTGGGATGAATCCCACTTAGTCATGGTGAATAAGTGTTTTTCATGTGTTTTTGGATTCTATTGGCCAGTATTTTGTTAAGGATTTTTTGCATCTATGTTCATTAAGGTTTTTGGTTTGTAGTACTCAATTCTTCTGTGTTTCTTGTCTGCTTTAGGTATCAGGGTTATACTAGCTTCACAGAAAGAGTTTGGGAGTTTTCCATCTTTTTCTATGTTCTGGGACAGTTTGTGTCAGACTGGTGTTAGTTCTTTCCTGAATGATTGTTTGAATTATGTGTGATGCCTTCTGGTCCAAGAGATTTTTTTGGTAATTCTTTGTCTACTTATTCTATTGCTGTGGGTTAGTTGAGGTTCTTGACATCCATCTGGGAGAGTTTAGAGAGGATTGTGTTTCCAAATATTTGTTCATGTCTTCTAAGTTGTTGAATTTATTAGAGTACAATCCTTCATAATACTGTGTAATCACCCTTTTGATTTCATTGGGGTGTGTTGTAATGTCACCGTTTCATCCCTCGTCCTTGAAATTGACATTTGTTCCTTCCTCTCTTTGGTTAGGTTTGCCAGCGGTCTATCAATTTTGTTAATCCTTTCAAAGAACCAACTTTTAGTTGCATTAATTTTTCCCATAGTTTTTTCTTGTATCTCAGGACTGATATTTTATTATTTATATCCTTTTGCTATTAGTAGGATTGTTCTGTTGATTATGCTCTAATTGGGATAAATTTGTGCCAGCATATCAACCACAAGTCTCTCTTCTTTTTTCATATGTGCATTTATAGCTATCAGCCTACTTCTGATAAATGCCTTTGCTGTATCTCAAACGTTTGAGTATGTCATATTTTCTTTCTCAATAGTTCTTCTCATTCCTGATTTCATCTCTAATCTGAATCAATACCACTCCTTTTACATAGAGAATTATTCATGCTTCAATTGTTTGCCCTTGTTATCCTTCTGTTGATTATAGCTTTATAGCACAATGATCAGTGAGAGACGTCCTGTATAATTTCTATGTGCTTGAACATACTCAAGTTTGACTTGTGTCCCAGCATGTGGTCTATCTTTGAACATATGGCATGGTAGTTTGAAAAGAATATGAATTTTTTGCATTTGGGTTGAAGGCTCTGAAAATATCAAGTGAAGTTCTCCAATTTTGTTCTTTAACTCGATAGTCTACTTGTTGAGTTTCTTTCCCAGTGATCTGTATTTTTCAGAGAGTGCTATATTAATGTCACCAACTATAATTGTTGAGTCAGTGATTTCTTTTTTCATCATTTGGAGTGTTTGACTTTTGAAATTCAACTGTTTCTCATTGCATGTGTATATATTTATTATGTTCACTGGTTCTTTGTCTATTGACCCCTTGAGCATTATATAGTGTCCCTCCTCAACTCCTGTTATGGCCTGTACTTTGAGATCAATTTGTCAGATATTAAGATCACTAGATTTTTTTTTCATTGCCATTTACTTGCTATATTTTATCCAGCCTTTAATGCTTAGCCTGTTTTTGTCTGTAAGCTTGAGATGTATCTCCTGTAGGAAGTAGATCGTAGGTTATGGTTCCTGAGCCAGTCTTTTAACATTTATCTTTTTTTTTTTAACATTTATCTTTTAATGCCTGAGTTCGTGCCATTGATAGTCAGTGTTATTGTATAGATCTGTGGACTCTGTGATGTCATCCTGTACTTTCTGTGTTGGGTGTTTCCCTACCTGCCTTTTTTATCCCCTTGTGTTGTGTGCTCATGAGGGTGATTTTTGTCTTCTTTCCTTTATTCAGCAAATGAAATCTTGGTTGCTGTTTTCACTTTGTCAAACTATTGGAGAAATTGTTATATGTGATGTTCTCTTATTTGTACTCAGTAGGTGTTGATCTTCTGCCCATCCAAGGATCTTTTGTATGACTGGATTTTTTTTTTTTTATGTATTCTTTGAGTTTTTCTTTGTCTGAGTAGACTCTTACTTCTCCATCCATCTTAATAGATAATTTGGCCAGATATAGTATGCTTGGGTTAGTGTTGTTTTCTTTCAATGTTTGGAATATGTTGCTCCATTCCCTACTCTTCATCATGTCTGCTGATAGGTCTGAACATACCCTTATTGGGGTACCTTTATATGTGATGATTTGCTTGTCCCTAATGCTCTCATGATCATCCTCATAGTTGGATAATTTATCTACTATGTGTCTTGGTGATTTCTTCTATGGATTCAGCCTGGCTGGTATTCTTTCAACCTCCTAAATGGTTTCCTGAATTCCATTTATTAAGTCGGGGAAGTTTTCCTCTAAGAATTTCCTCACTGGTTTTGCTGTTGACTTTTTTCTTGTGTCTTCTTCTGGAAATACAATTATTCTAATACTGTTCTTCATAGCATCAGATATGGCTCCCAGGTTTTCTTCTTCTTCTCTGTCTTATTTGACTGCTTTTCCCATTTGTTGAGGTCTTCTTGGCTGTCCTCTAGCTCACTGGTACAAGTCTGTTGGCAAAGTCTGTCAACTTGCCACTGGATTTTGTTAATTCAGCCCTTAAGTATATTATTTCCCTTTGGTATGCTGCATTTTCCTCCTTTATTATTTCATCCTTTTTCTGGATGGCTTTCCTCATATCCTGTATGACTCCAAGCAACATTGTGAAAATTTCTTTCAGTTGTTGGTTAATATCTGCTTCTTCTGTGTACATCGTTAAGTTTTTGACTTCTTCTGGCATTGTCTTATGTTTCTCCTGATTTTTTTTGTTGAGGGTGTTTGGGCTGGTTGCTGTTTACATGTTGTTTTAGAGGAAATTGTAGCCATCTTTGAAAGTCAAAGAGCTCTGGGCTTGCTCTTGGGGTACTCCTATGAATGCATCTACAAATAACCTGCAGGTAGCTTTACTGGGGAGTCAGGTTATCCCTATATCTCCCTGTGGTTTCACTCTTACTCTAGCCGACCAATATTCTGTTATATGGAATGTTTGTTGGATAGTCTTCTCATTGGATGCTGGGCAGGTTGTTGAGGGGCCATGAGGGTGGAATTTTATTGGCTGATCTCTAAGTAAGCCATGTAATTTTTCTCACAGTGCTTGGAGCACCTCAGATGGTGTGTGGTGTTTCCCTCAGTAAAATGAGTGCCAAGGAGGGCATTTTGGTGTACCTTTCTTGGTGTAGAGCACTTTAACTGGCAGGAAAAATTACCCTAGTCAGAGAGAATGCCCTGGAGGTTGGGCAGATGTTCCTGTGGCAGCACAAAGTACCACCGGTGGTGGCCAGGATTTCACCCCATAACTTGTAGGCCTTCAGGGATTTAGGCTGAAATTTCCTCAGCCGTTTGAAGGAAAGAACCCCCAGCCACTTGAGGTATGGTAGAGAAAGGCTGGCATGATTTCCCCAGATGTGTGTAAAGCCAACAAATATAGGTAGGAGGTCCCACAATTGAGATTTCAGAGTTCCCTTGGGCAGAGGGGAGTGGCTTGGAGGTCACTAGTGACTTGTGAAAGGAAAGAGAGAGAGAGAGGAGAGCAAGAAGAGAGAAAGAGGAAAACAAAGACACCAACAAAAATGTCAAGCAAAGTAACACCTACTCAGAAAAAAAGTACACAGACTAAACAAAAGTAAAAACTCCCAAAAAGAAAACTACAAAAAAGAAAAACTGAATCTTCTGAGACTGTGGCAAGAAAGAGAGAAGAAAAAGAAGAGAAAAGAAGAAAGAGTGAAAGAACAAAATAAAGGGAAAAAAGTGAAGAAGAGAAAACATAGAAAGCTGAGCCCCATGCCTTGCCATGTGTAGCAGTGCTTCATCCTGTGTGCAGCACTCTCACAGGGGCCAGGCTGTAGCTTTGTCCATTGAGTGGACAGAGTTGCCCTAAACAGAGGATCAGAGGAACAGAGTGCCCACCTGTGGGTTCCAACAGATGCTGGGTGGGATTACCCTTGAAGGCTAGCAGTAGCCTTACAGCAGTAGCCAGACATCATTTCCCACAGCAGTATTGAGTGCTGGAGTTCACTGGGATGCCTGCCTTATGCTACATGTATATAGCACATGTACATAGTACATAGCACAGCTGGGGCTAGGCATATTCCCTCAGCCCTGTGTAGTGCTCTAGGACAGCCATGGCCTCCCAACTCTGTGTAGACTCAGTGAGAGGGGAACTGGGCTTATTAACCTATCTAGACTGCTTATGCCCTACTAGCACATAAGTACCCCCCACCCCATCCACCCTGGCCAACTAAAATAGGATTAGATTAAATTGGCTCCCCTGCCTCTGGACTCTGACTCTGTGCTGTTAGGAACAATGTCTTTGTTATGTTGAAAACCTCCAGGCAATGTAGCTAAGTAGTGGCATTCCTTAGTGTGGACTCCCTTCTTATGCTAATGTATGTTAAGAGACTCAGTCTATGTGCTTCCTGAGGGTTGATCAATGGGCCTATGTTTGGCCATTTTTACCCAGAAAATCTTTTTTCATTTTAGACTTAGGAAGTGCCTTGCTTTGGAGGCTGTCACACTGACCTCTAGAGTGGTAGATTCAGCTTATGGGAGGTTGTTTTCTTCTCGGCCAACTGGAACTGAATTCACCTCCTGGACTATAACTATCTACTTATTTTCTGCTACCCTGACTCAGGTAAATTCATACTTCTTCTTTTTTCTCTCTACTCCAAATTATGGCTTTCCTTCTGCTTTACTCCCCAGGCTCTGAGCTGAAGCCTGTGTGGGGAGCTCTGATGTGGGTTTTGTGACTGGGTCTCAGAGGTTCTCCTCATATCTGGGATTATGTCTCCTTTAGGGCATCTGCCTGGGGAAATTGCTACTCATTGCACAAGGGCAGAGGTAGCTCAATTTAGTGAAATCTAGTGCATTTTTGATTTGCTTTGTGAGTGGAAATCTCAAAAAAGTGGGATTCAGGACAGAATCTAGTATCCTAGTTCTAATTTCAGGACTCCACCTCCCAGTCTTCTTCACCTTACCTCCCATTTCTTCGTCTGGGATCGAGAGCTCTGGACAGGTGAGTCTTCCCTAGATGCCATTTTTTCCTTGTTTATTTTTTCTGAATGTGCTTCCTTGAGACAGTTTTAGATCTCTGGCTAGAGGCTGAACAGTGCCTCTCCTTGAGTAACACCCATTCTTCAACTGTGTCCTTATTCAGGCTCTGTGCACCACTGTACTAAACCCCTCAGTGTAGTATCCAACAACTAGACACAATTTGAGAAGTAATTTCCTAGACAAAGGAATTTGATGCTTCCAGAAACATTGGATTCAGGATCTTAGCATTCATCAATATTGACCATCTGGTTAAGTCACTAATCATCTCAGTCTTATTTTCATTAGCAATACAAACCAACATAGACCCATTCCTTTTGAATTCATTTCTAATCATAATAGCTTTATGTGTCACAGAGCAGAATTGCTCAATAAGGTTATTCTTATGAAAGGAGATCACCAAGATGTTCTTCTGTGGTACTGCTGGTACTCTAGTCTGAAACCACCTTCTTTTAGGTGAGTAGAGGGGCCTAAGCCGATTATACCACTCAAGGACCCCTTCATTAATTACAAAATGGAATAAATTATAACTTACTACATTTTGAAGATTTAGGATTTGATGGTTTGTGACTTGGGAAACACTTTGTAAACCACTCCATACATTTTGAATTGAAGTATATTAACAGAACTTGATATGCAGACAAGGAAGTTACTTAGATTTTCAAACCTGTGATGTTAATTGACCATATTCAGCAAACTTGTAAACTCTGCAAATACTGTGATTGGCACATTGTCTCCAATTCTATATTTGGCCATACTGCCCTCTTTTATGGAGCACTGGTGGTTAGTGTCTATGAGTTGGCCTGCAATCTGCATGATTGGCAGTTCCAAGCCACCAGCATCTCCATGGCAGAAAGACCAGGCTTTCTACACAGAGAGCTGCAGTCTTGGAAACCAACAGGGGGTTTCTAAGAGTCAGCATTAATTGGATGTTGGTGAGTGGGTGAAAGAGTCTTGGTCTTTGTGACTTGATCTGCTTGTGTTCCTGGTGCTCCTTGGCTTTGAGGACCTCTATCCATCGTGTATCCATCGTGTCCTGCTTTCAACAGATTCAGGATGGTGAAAGGAAGTAGGTGACTTAGAAAGTCAAGGACTACCCTTTGAGTTAAGATCTGGTGGAGAGAAAATGATACCATTCTTACAAGGTTTTAAGGACCACAAGTATTGTTCCTCAGGCTAATTT
>PVJH01012582.1:0-63847 GCA_004026705.1 Nesogale talazaci | reverse complement strand
CTCTCTCTCTCTCCCTCACATACACACACACACACACAAACACACACACAAAACCAGTCAAAGATTTTTCTTCCTAATAGTTCCAAACTGGAATGATCTTAAATGTCCATCATGAGGCTACATAGACAAATATGGCCTATTCATTAATACAAACACATTGCCATCAAGCAGATTCCAACGATAGCAACCCTGCACTGCATGTAGTTCCCAGGATTATGAGTCTTTACAGGGAGAGATTTTCTCCACTTTTTCTTACAGAGTGATTTGTGGCCTTGAACTGACAAACTTTTATCAACAATCCTAATGCTTCCTCAACAATGTTACCAGGACGCATTTATTCATATATAGGAATAATATTTATCAGTAAAAGCATTAAGTAGGGACGTATGGAGCAATATAGATTAGCATAAAAATAAGTGCTAAAAGGAGTAAAACTTAAAAGGTTGCACACAGATTTTCTATTTATATGATGTTTGTAAAAAAAGAGGCAATTTGAATTTGGGTTAAAAATCAGAAAGCAAAATGTGGGCGGGGGAGAAAATATTTCACAGAATAATGAATAACAGTGAGAGGACATGAAAATTCTTGCAAAGTGACAGAAATATTGTATGTATTGATAGAAGCATGCCTAGCATGGATGCAAATTTTTATGCAAGCTTGCACACATGGGGTCTGTACATATGTGGTTTTGCTTTAAATTTCAATCTATTTGTAACTCCACAAAATGACTAGGTTTATGGAACTGACTGTGACAGGATTAGTTAGTCTTGCCATTCCACTGTGTTAAAAAGATCTGTTTTGGAGACAGAAGGGGAACTCACTGCTAAAAGAAAGAAGAAATAGTGATGGAGCATGTGCTCTGGATGCAGACAGTCTGTGCACGAGATCTCTGTGATCCAGGAAGCAAGCTTTTCACTTCAGAGTTCGAGACCCAAAGAAGCTGTGGC
This sequence comes from Nesogale talazaci, assembly GCA_004026705.1. Taxonomy (NCBI): domain Eukaryota; kingdom Metazoa; phylum Chordata; class Mammalia; order Afrosoricida; family Tenrecidae; genus Nesogale; species Nesogale talazaci. Next base: position 62,900 of record PVJH01012582.1, on the reverse strand, counting down.
AGGAGAAAACCTAGAACCAAAAACCAGAGCACGGATCAAACTGACCAGTTTCCCAACACATGGCTAGAGAAGCGGGTTTCAACCTCTGGGTAGTGACCCCTTTGGATGTCAAACGACCCTTTCACAGGAGTCTCCCAATTCATAACAGTAGCAAAATTATAGCTACGAAAAAGCAATGAGAATAATTTTATGGTTGGGGGGCTTACCACAGCATGAACTGTATTAAAGGGTTGCTGCATTATTTTATACTTTCATTCCTTTCATACGTTTGATGAAGTAGCCTGCCAGTTAGGCATTCATCAGAAGTCCTAAAAGACCTTTCTAGCATTGCCCAAGCAGTGCAGAGGTCAAGGGACCATGTGGTCAAGAAAAGTAGACTAGGGAGAAACGTGATTAAGGAAAGCACTCCTAACCAGAACTGAGCATTCCAGATTTTAAATAGGAATGTTTTAATCTATCTAATAATGAGCAATCTATCAAAATTATGAGTATTATCAGTATGACTGTTTCAATGAACTATTGGACACAGCTGAAAAATAAAAAGTGCCTTGGAAAGGAAGGATTGGATTAGAACCGGTGAAGAAGGGTGGAGATAGATGGACACATATCTGTTCAATTTCTCATAGGAATTGGTCTCCAGGTGATGTTGTGAATTCTCCTTGTGAATTCAGAAAATTCAGAAAATGTCATTCACCCCAGCATGACTTTGCATGCAATTTATATCTCAGTAAAAATAAATAATTTAGAGAACTAGAATTTTAAATATATGTAGCTTAGATTTTATTATTCATGTTCAGGTTTATTCTCCCTTGATTTTCATTCTTCCCTAAGTTTCTAGGAAAGAGAAATGACCTTGAATGCATAGTTACATTCACATAAACCTTGAATAATTTCCAAATTATTTGGAATTATTTATATATATATATAAAAGTAATTGAATTACACTCTTTATCAGAATACAGAAATATTCCTAGAAGTGATCAAGCAAGAATTTCTATGCCCAACATATACATTCAGCTCTTGCTTCCCTGAATAAGTGTTAATTCTTTTCTGGGGGGGCATCACTGCCCTTTCAGGAGAGCCATTGCTGGATTTGAACCGCCAAGCTCGCAGTACGCAGTCCCGCACTCAACCACTTATGTCACCAGGGCTCAGCCATAAGTGTTAATTCTAAGTAAATATTCTTGTAGGAACAAAACCTGTCACTGAATTTTAGGACATTATCATTTTATATATAAATAACTGCTTATAGTACCATTAAAGCAAATTTGTATTTGCTCTCCTGGTCAGACTACTTGCAATTTCCTTTATTTTAGAAATTCCTATTTAGAGAATAACAAGTGTAAGAACAAACAAAAATTATTAGCAATTAGCTGTTAAGAAGGAAACTGCAATATCATGGGCACAATGCATGGTGAGTTATTGTATACTGTTTTATGACCCCAGAAAGGGTCACTATCACTCAGAGATTCAAAATAATAGGTTTCAAATATGAGTTAAAATTAATAAAAAGTGCACCACCTTTGGCAACCCACTGTGAGCAGCATGAACCATTTTAGACAAATGCTTAGCCTAATCTCATACTAGCTGCAAATCACAAACATTTCTTCTCAAAATGTGTGGCTCAGTTTCTGAATTAGAAATTCTCGTTTTCTTATAATTAAAATCTTTAAATTGGATTAAAAAGATAAAAAGAAAACTAGCATACTACTCTTACGGAAACCTAAGATCATACTGTGTTCATTTCAGTTTATAGTACCAGCACTCTTTTTTTTCCTGTTCTGACTATGGTTGTAGAACTCAATACTTTTTGAATATTTTGTTGTTGTTGAGTTTTGTGTAGTCAATTTTGCCTCATATACTCCCCATGTGACAGATGAGAACTGCCATATAAGTCTTTGTAGCCTTTAATATCTTGGGGGTATATCACCATAGAACCACTCACTAAGTTCAAACTGCCAATATTTTCATTAACATTCTATATTTTAACCATTTCATCATCAGCCTTTTTTTGCTCACATTACAGATAATATTTCTCATCATGATTAACAAAATAGCTCCCATAAAATATTTTTTTAATTAAGTATATATGAACACCTACACAAACACAACAAAGTTTGTGGAGATTATTTCTATGAAAAATATTTAAGAAAACAGAGTTGAAAGGAGAATAAGAAAATAAAAACTTTTAATATTTACTGAATAATATAATAATAAAAGAGAAGCCTGAATTAATAAATGTAGTCATATTTTAGGATGTCATATTTAGTGTCCAGCTGCTAATCAAAGCTTTGGGGTTCTAAACTACCAAGTACTGCACAGGAGGAAGATTAAAGCCAAGGAATCCCTATGGGACAGCACTTCTCTATCCCATAGGAAATCACTTGAAGACTAAAATTGTTAGCAATAAACAAAACTAAACATCATACCAAACTTGGTACATTTAATATAACTCAATTAAGTACATGACACTGTATCATGTCGTCACTTATTTAACTGTGTATTGGCAAACACTGACTACATAGTCAATGCTGGTCACTGAGATCCTACTGATAATAAAGAAGGGAATGATAGAAGAAAAGGAGGAAGGAATATATAGATGAAAATAGAAATCAAATAAATAATGCACAATTATGACTCTTGATTCTTAAATCTATTATTTCTTTGAAGAAATAGATGCTGGCAGTGGTATCATCTAGTGTGGTAAACCATGATGTCATTGACCCCAGGGGCTGATACTGACTTGTGAACTCCTGACTTCATGGGCCAAATGCTAGACTATATGACACTGTCCCTCCACTTCTGTCTCCATCCACCACAGCCCTACACAGATTCTCTTCTCTCCTGTGGTCCAAAGCAGAGTTCCTCCTCTGCCAAATGTGTGCCAAATTTCACCCATCTGCACCCTGTTAGAACGAGATTGGGATATATCTTTTATCTCAGAAATATCCAAGCATTACAAAAGAAAAACTAAAAAAGCTTTTTCTTTTATATGTTTAAGGGGGAAATGGATAGAGTAGGGGGAATGGCTCCAAGGTAAGTAGTGGCAGTGGGGAGTTCACAGTTTCATGGAGGGAAGACTAGTAGAGGTGGTGTCACTTGTCACCAATAGGGTAATTTATCATCACAACCCTTCCAATCTCTTGCCCAATAAGGGTGCTAATGGGTGACAGTTTTCATGCCCTCAAATCAGGACCATTTTCATTTTGTTGTTGTCTCTGCAAGTCCAGTGAAACCCATAGCAACCTTGTGCACAACAAAAGTAAATATACTTGATCCTACACCACCTTAAAATGGTTACAATATTTGTGTTCATTGGCACATTTGCTGTCAATACATCTCATGGAAGATCTTTTTTTCTTCTGACCCTCTACATTGCTAAACAAAATGTCCCTCTCTAGAGAATTTTCTCTCCTGATAATATGTTTAAAGCATGTAAAATGAACTTTCCTTATGCCCACTTCTTTTTTTTTTTATAGAGATGTCCAGTTTCTTTTTTTAAAAAATATAGATTTTATTGGGGGCTCTTACAAAATTTGATACATCGTTCGTATTAAGTATATTTGTACACATGTTGCCACTTTCATCTACATTATCTACTTGAACTCCTGCAGCATAAGCTCTTCTTCCCCTCTTTCCTCTAGTTCTTTACTTTTTTTAATTCTAACTCCCCATATTTCTACTTCCCCCTTCTCCTCCCCCATGAACTTCCAATAACTTACAAATAGTTATTACCTCTTCATATCTTACACTGTATAATGTGTCACTTCACTCACCCCCGCTCCCACACACACACCCTAGAAAGGAGGTCACATGTAGATCCGAGAAATTTGTTCCCGCTTTCTACTCCACCATCCCTCCACCCTCCCAGTGTCACCACTCCCCACTAGTCTCAAGGGATTATCTATCCTAAATTTCCACATTTCAACTCCAATGTGCATCTGCTGGTCTAGCCAAATCTATATGGCAGAATTGTGATAAGGATAGTCGGTGGGAGGGAGCATTTGAGAACATTTCATTGCTACTACACTGCACCTAGGCTGGCTCATCTCCTCGCTACAACCCCTCTGTAAGAGGATGTCTCTTCACTTATTGATGGTCTTTGGGTCCCCAATCTGAACTCCCCCTCACTTATAATGATATATTTTTTAGGTTTTTGATGCTTGATACCAGATCCCTTTGACACCTAAGGAAATTTTGTGTTGTACTTCTTCCAAGACAGATTTGTCCAGTCTTCTGAAAGCTCATGTATTTACAATATACTTCACCAATATGGTGTTTCAAAGTTATAAATTCTTTTGTCTTTTTTATTTATTGTCCCCATGCATATGAGATTTTTGGAAGTGTAATCCTGTGCTGCACAAAGTTCATCTGACCAAATTCAGCTGCATATACCTCCATTGTCCCATAAGATATAATATAAATTATTATATTCTCAATCAGAGATTATAACATAATAAGCACAATCGCTTCCAGCATGAAATACATGTGTTTTATGTATACAAAGCTATTGTGGTGTCAGGCATTGTAATGATACAATACATATATAACTTATAATACACATGTCTTCATTGTCATAATACATACATGTATTACTGGCATCGAGAGAGAATATATATTAGAATATATTTATATATATTCTATTTTACTTTATATTCATATAATATGCCACATAGTCCTAGGCAACTTGTAGGCAGTATGATCCAATATTCTTTTTTTTTTTCCTAATCCTAACCCAGCGTGATCCAATCTTATGTATCACATATCTCTTGAGTTCTATAGCATTATCTTTTACTTTAAACTTTAAACTTCTTTAAAGTTACTTTAAACTTTAAACTTCTTTAAAGTTTTTACCAGGAGATGTACTATGCCTTTCAAACAGAAAAATAGGAATATCCCTAGGGATAATAGTGGCCAGATGCAAAGAAGAATATTTATTTGTGAGTGGGGTAAAAATATATTACACAATAAATACATGAAAAATAGATTAATGATAAGCTCTGTCCAGAGTTACATCCCACTGACAATTTTGACAATATTCAACAGTGAAGAAAAATTATCCACACTGTTAACCAAATGCACAAAATGTTATAATACATTAGAAAATGAAGTAGGGATATGTCAGATATGGAGAGATTGTTAAAGATATGAATGGAGGACCAAGAATGAATTCCTCCCCGAAGGTTTATGAATACTACCAAGTCATGAAAAATTTTCAAGATATGCAAAGAAAATACAGGTTCAGATTACAATGTTCAAATTAAACAATTGTGTCACAAAACTGATCATGATATACCATGATAGCTTGCTTAGGTAATTCTAGCACTGAAAAAAATTCATCTTTTTTTTATATATTGCAAATATCTTTTGTAGAAATTTGTATGCTGCTGGTTTTTATTTTTGTGCTAAACTATAATTTCTAATGCAGTCTATATCCCTTGATTTTCATCACTATGTGCACCATATTCTGTTTTCAGCAAGCAAATTTATATCAATTGCTTATCACAGTTTATCTGAGTCTTCCTTTGATCCTAATGCCAAATGCTTCTTTATATATTTCAACTCTCCAATAATTCTAAAAATGAAGCATGGTGAAAAGATAAAAAAAACTGTGATACCTCTTCCAGTTTTAGATCACAAAGTAGTTCCTGCTGTGCCTATCATTGCCTCGTTGCCTATGCACAAGTTCTGCTTGAGCATAATTAAGTTTTCTAGAGTTCTCATCCTTAACAATGTTAGTTTGATTTACTATAATCATCACAATTAATTGCCTTTGCATAGTCAAAAAGACACAGTTAAATAAAATTCTGGTATTCTCTGGATTTGATCAAGTCCACTTTACTTCAACAATGAAGATATAGATATATCATTCTATATTCTCAATCAGAGCTTTGGGGGTCAGAAAAAAAATTTACCCACATCTGGGACTTTGATGTAAGTACCTTTTTTTAACTTTCTGATATCAAAAGATTATGTCAAATGCATTTTTAGCACATTTGTGCATCTTAGGTGGGCTACAGCTAGTTTCAACTAGTTCTGTGACATCAGCTTCCTACTTTTCTCAATTAAATGGACAGGTGGTGCTTTTCCTATTAAAAGACCAGCATAAAACCAGAAGTTAATTCTTGTTTTCATATAGTTATCAAAGATGAAGGCTAATCTGCAGACTAGATCCCTAGAAAACAAAGTAGGATAAATCGAGACATACCTTTTATTAAGGTGAGGACTCCAAATCATTCCACCTTAATTTAATTCTGCCTCATTGGCATGACAAATGGCTCATTCCAAAATGGGATTATAATCCTAGCTGTAGCATTTGGAGTTAAAATACACCACAGAATGAAGGACTACGGCCAAAGGGACACACTAAATAACTAACTACACTGCAAGCTTTTCTTTATTTTGTCTTTCTAATGGTTTTGTTTTCTTTATGTATTATGTGTATATTCTTTGAAAGTTTGTTTATTCCTCCCTTAAAAAAAAAACAAAATGAAAAATAAAATAGTCCTTTTCAAAAACTTTGAGATATTTGTAAATCTCATGGGCCAAGTGTTTTCTGTATTGATTTTGTTCCACTTTCCCTTTTTCTGTCTTGATGCAGTTCTCTTGAGTAAAATATCTCTTTATCAAAGTCTGGAATTGTTATTTTATTTCTATTTGAAATTACTTAGTAAATACTTTTGCATATTGATGGATTAAAGTTAAATTTATCATCTGCCACTGCCCCTTCAATATCTGCACTCCGTTTTCAAAATCATTCTAATTTTAAATATTCAAACTGATAAATTCATAGTTATTTTTAATCCACCCTCCCTATTATCTAAATATGAAATTTTATTTTAATATTTCCACTTATATCTCCATTGATTATTTTTACATCATCTAATTTCTAGCTTTCCATTATTATATGTTGGTGTTTGTTATTTATAGGAAGCACATCAGCTTACAATTCACACTCTCTTTTATCTTCTCTGGTGTAACTTATACAACAATGTAGCATGCTTATAACATAAAAATATCTCCTTAATGTAAATGACCAGATGTCCACTTTTGGCTGGACAGTCCCAATTTTAAACAATTTTTCCTGCATCCTGCGGTGTTTTAAAAAAGTCCAATTTTTGGAAAGAAAGCATGACAAGCTAGGGAATTGTGGGAGAACAAGAAGGGAATATACCCCCTCCAACCCACCTCCCACTCCAACCCCAGTCAATGGTGTCCCGCTTTACCAATATTAAAATTTGGTCACTTTATCTTATAGCCAGGTTAATTTTCAAAATATGAAACAAATTCATCGTATAAATATCTCCAATGGAGATATGTCCATGTGGGTTCATACCCCACTCTTGGTACCATAATGTGTTAGGACACATTGATTAGAGAAACAAATCAAATGACACTCAGATACCATATGTTTATGAAAGAACTTTGTACTAAGGAGTAATTGTACATCAGGACAATACCCCAGACCAGTCCAAATCAAGTTCATAATTCCAATACTAGTCCATAAGGCTCTCTTCAAACTCACAAAATCACATGAAATGAAGACTACAGGAATATCATCTGCCAGTGGGTGAAAAGCCTTGTAGATCAGTTGATGGCAAAAGCATCCCAGAGTTCTGGTAGTTCATAGAGGAACTGGACAGCAGGAAAGTAACTGCAAAGTGAGAGGGGTAGATTCCTAGGACCCATCTTATGGGAAGGTCACACCCACAAGGAGTCATCATCAGGCTGTGACCTGATTGATAGGCTAGACTAGCAGTTCTCAACACGTGGACCTTGAACCCTTTGGTCTTAGGAACCGAGACTCGTCTCTATCTCCAGGCAATCCTTCTACACACAGATACACTCATATCTGAGTACCTGGCATGAGGACATCATTGCACTAACATATACCCTGAACAAATACAGGTGTATGTGACAGGGGTGGTGTCACAATGTACTTGTGCAGACCAGTAACACATGTGTAGAGAGCAGTTACTGGGTAGAAAGCAGAAAATGTGTAGAAAGTAGCTGCTTTGTTGAAAGCAGCTGGGATATTGAAAGGAGCAGTATTAGAAGTAAAATAACACTTCATGAATTATAATTACTAGGTAAATATGAAATCATGTTTTGCAAAATCATCAACTACTGCTATATATATATTGCTGGCAAAGCTCAGATAACTGCTATCAAGATGGCATTTTGGCTTATTCAGCTTCATATATTTGGCTGGTAGACTCACAATGAATAATACAATGTTTCTCAATCCCTGCTGCCATTATTGAGGTATGTGGATATATATGTCATGGCACCTTAATATGAATGCTTCATTTGTTTTTTTTTTATATTCAAATGTGGTTGATGTGAATTCTGCCCCCTTGTGATAGTAACAGGTCTGTGAAAAACAACAGAGAATAGTAAATCATAGGAAACTTTAATGAACTGCATTGACTGAACTATGCCATGTATCATCTTTAGTATTATTTAGTATAGTTATACATTATTTTCATCAGCAAATGGTCAGATGACATTGGATCGAGTAGAAAAGAACATTAGGGAAAGAAAATTTTCCTTCAATGGAGATAGATGTAATCATATCACATACAGAATTTATGCTACAAGATAGACTTTGAGATGTGCATTTTGACAGTGAATACAGTGCTATTCCTCAATATCCTTGCATAGTAAACCATATAATTTTCTCATTCAAAATGGTCAATACCCCTTCATTTCAGCTTATTAATGCCTAGGATATTGATCTTAAAGCATTTCATCTCACTTTGGTGACTTCCAATATGCATAGGTCTGTACTTCAGACATTCCTGTTGTTGCTAGATTTTTATAGCTGTTTCCTCTCATTTTGAGTTGTGCTCCATCAGCAAATGAATATTCTGTAGGCTTTACACTCACAAGCTTTACTCCATGAATGTCACCATTGGTGATCATACTTTAAAAGCAAGCTCCTCTTCAATCATATTTAGAATGTCTTCTGACCGAAGGCGCTCTCCTCTGTCTCTGTCTAGAAAAATTCTGCTTCCATCCATTAGGCCTCAGTATCTGACAATATTCAAAGGTAAGCATACAGTTTATAGTGACCTCTTCTTTGGAAGTGGACAGTTGATTCCTACTTAGTTGGCTGTTCTTAGCCGGGAAACACTCCTGAAGCCTGTTCAACTGGGGTGTTCCTGCTGCCATTTGCAAAAGCAGTGCGTAGCTTCCAGTATTACAAGAATACACAAGCCAGTACAGTAAAACAAACTGACAGATAAGTGATATAAGATGCTTCAAATATTTACTATATATTCTAATTACAACTAGAGTGCATTTTATTATAAGTTTTGTATGAGAAAATAAATAAAATTACAGATTAGAGAGAATAGGTATCTCAGTAAGATATACATATTCAATTTGTCGATTATTTTTGCAACTATTCAACTCATGCTATTTTTCTACAAAAGGGTCCTAGTGGTGTAGTGCAAGGCTTCTTACTTTTATTCCACTTTCAAAACATTTTCACTGAGAAATGTTTACGGTACCCCAGGTATGTAGGTATATAAAATGTGTATACAAATCAAATATTTATTGATTATATCTCCCAAAGAAATATATTTTAAAATAAATATTTGGTATATATATTATAGAAGCAAATCCACACTGCAAAAACAATTAGACATATTTTATTTTTCTTGTCCATTTAGGTGTGCTAAACCCTAGTGTCAAAGATGTTGGTGCATTGCCATCAGTAATTTTACATAGTCTGTCTAAATTTAACAAATTATATGTAAGCAAAAAATATTTTTGTTCTCATATATTGCTAGTATTTTTTTCAAATGAAAACCAGTTTTAGCTTATGAGATTAAACTTTTTGGGTGTTGTGGTTTGGTGTCGGTGAGTCAGCTCCAGCCCATAGCATGACAGAAGGAAACATTACCCTGTCCTGGGCCCTCCTCCCAATTATTTCTATCACCTAGCAGCTCTCAACCTGTGGGTCACAATCACTTTGGGGGTCGAAGGACCCTTTCCCAGTGGATTCAGATTCATAACACTAGCAAAATTACATTTAAGAAGTAGCAATGAAGGTAATTTTATGTTGGGGGGGGGAGTCATTGCAACATGAGGAACTGTATTAAAGTGTCGTGGCAGTGGGAAGGTTGAGAATCACTGTTATAACCCATTATTGCAGCTCCTGTATCAATCATATTGTTAAAGATCTTCCTCTTTTACACAAGCCCTACATTTTACCAAATATGGTGCCCTTCCCCCAGGACTGATCACTCCACAGTACAAAGAAGTCTTGCCTTTCTTGCTTCTAAGGAACTCTCTGACCAAACTTCTTTCAACCAAGGTAGCCTTGTTTGTCCTTTAGGCACTGAGTATTTGGTACTTTCAATGTTCTTGGGCAGCATCACTGTTCTAATGCACCAATTCTAGCAGCAGTTCTCAATCTGTGGGTCATGACTGCTTTGGGAATCAAACAACCCTTTCACAGGGGTCTCCTGATTCATAACAGTAGCAAAAACTGCAGCTATAAAGTAGTAGCAAAAATAAATTTATGGTTGTGTGGTGACAGTCACCAAAACATGAGGGTCATGGCATGAGGAAGGTTGAGAACAACTCTACTTCATTCTTCGATATTCATTATCCAACTTTCACATGTTTATCAGGTAACTGAACAAGCCTGGACTGCACCAGGAATACTTAGGTCCTCAAAGTGACATCCTTACTTGGCAGTACTCTAAATAGGTCTCGTGCAGCCCATGACCTAATGCAATGCCTCTCTTGATCTCTTGACTTTCAATCAAAGGAAGATAAAATTCGTGACAACTTCAACATCTTCTCCATTGATTCTGATGTTACCTATAAGTCCAGCTATAAGGATTTTGTTGTTCTTTATTTTTGAGTTGTAACCCAACTGAAATTCAGCTTCAGCTTTTTACTGTGGAATAATTGGTATTTGCTCATATCCTTTCTATGGAAATTGTGGAATGCCCATTATTTCTTTTAGGGACTGTGGCTCTGTGTATTCTTTCCATCTTCTTTTGATGTTTTCATCTTCTTTTGATGCTTCCTACCATCACTCAATATTTTTCCCATAGAGTCTTTTAATATTGCAATTCAAAACTTGAATGTTTTTCTTGAGTTCTTTCCATTTAAGTGTTTCTGAATATGTTTTTAATTTGGGTTTCCTTAATGTGTTTGCCAATATCATTATAATATTTTTCTTTGTCTTCTCAAGCTGCCCTTTGAAATATTCTATTTTCAGTGGGAGGGGGGCCCTTTGGTGGTCGTGGTAGCTGCCCAGCCTTGCTCCTGGAAAGCCGCTGCTGGATTTGAACTGCCAAGTCCATGGGCCACAGTGTCACACTCAACCACAGCTCCACCGGGGCTCAGCCCAAAATATTCTATCCTACCACTTGACTTCTTCCTCTCTTTCAGAATTAATTGCAGTCTTTCCTCCAAGTTGATGCTCTAGAAACTGTGTTTCTAGCTTAAAATCTCACCCACAAACTTGGAATTTCACTGGATTTGAAACATGTTCATTTTACAACAGCATGAGTGATTTTTTTGTATCATTTTATTGGAGACTCATACAACTCTTATCACAATCCGTCCATCCATCCATCCATTGTATGCAAAGCACATTTGTATATTTGTTGCCATCATCATTCTCAAAACATTATCTTTCTACTAGAGCCCTTGGTATTAGCTCCTCATATTTCCCCTCCTGCCCCCACCCTGCTCACCCCTCCCACATGAATCCTGATCATCTATAAATTATTATTGTTTTGTCATCTTGAGAACTGTCCAATATTTCCCTTCCTCCACTTCCCTGTTATCCATACGCCAGGGAGAAGGTTATATATCTGGGTGAATATGTATATACACCAACTCAATTTACTTCCATCTGGTCAATTCTTACTCATAGTGGCCCTGTCAAACAGAGTAGAATTGTCCTTGTTGGTTTCTGAGACCATAACTCTTTATGAAAATAGAATAGCATACCTTATTCTTCTCACCTAGAGTCAGCGGTGGGGTTTTAACCTTCTGTATACATTATAACCAGTGTAAAGAATAATCCATTGACACTTGGTTAGCAGAACTGATTACTAATTTTAGTTGAGTTCAGAGAACCAGTTGTTAACATGGCACTTACAAGAAGGGTTCTCTCTAAGATGAGTGATTGGGCAGTTGCACAATGTGGAAGCACAGATATACAGTCCTTGCTCTTTTAAACTATTCATTTGTCAGCAGCATATTCTAAATTCCTTTAGTGTGTTCATTCCATCCATAAGATACTGCATCTTAGGCAGGAACTCTGGTGGCACAGTGGTTAAATGGGCTGCTAACTGCAAGATACTGAATTTTGTCCCCCTATTTTTGTTATTTCAGTAACATATATCATAAAGACACAAAAGTGTCAAGCTAACAGAGGGTGACATGCTTTCATTTGTTTCAGTTTTGTGTTAATCCCCAAATTCCCAAGTAATATTATGAGTGGTTTATGTAAATCCCAAAATATTCAAAGAAGTAAAAAGTTGTCAGTACAATTGCTGTAATTCAACAAAAGCAAAAAAGGTTTTTGAACATAATATTTTCAGAGAAGCAAAATCACCTGCCTGTTTTAATATATTAAATACCATCGCTATTGCCTATTTGGCTGTGATAGTTTCCTAATCGGTAGTCAATTTGAGACTTAAGAGTGAAGGTGTTCAGTTTAACCTGTCCATCAAGTCGCAGCTTAATGACCTCCTTTGGAGGCTCTAAGGAGATAAATAGCTCACACACACTCCGTCCCTATAAGACATTGTTGTTGATGAACCAGATGGGGCTATGCTGATGCAGACAGAGCCCTTGGACTAGAGAAGCCATGTGAAGATCCCTGCCAGTGTTTCTACCACCACTGCATCCACAAGATTTTCTGGCTCTGACCTTCCTACATTTGGCATTATTGTATGGCTGCATGAGTTTAAAGAGAAATTTATGGACTAGTATTGGACATATGGGCTGATAATCATTTTATGGCCTTGATCTGGACTAGGCTGGGATGTTCTCAATATACAATTTCTCTTTTATATAAAGCTCTTTTTTTCTGCCATATGAGTGTCTCTGATTTTGTTTCTCTGGTCTACCCTGACTAACACATTGGCCTACCTCTAAACTCTGAAGGAGTGGGAACCATTTCTAAAGCAAAAAGTGAGTCAAGAAAAAAATCACACAGCCAATGATACATGGATAAAAGTTAAGAATATTGAAAGTGAGGATACTAATAAGAAACAGTGTGGAAATGTTATAAATAATATTTTGTTATTTGCCATAAATATTTAATATTATAAAACTCATAACAATCTAGTGTTGTGTACCTTTTTGATTATTATATTTAAGTATTAACTGCATGACATAATAATTTACCTTTCAATAAAAAAATAATAATAATTTACCTTTCAGAGGATCTTTTTAAATTGTTAGAAGGGTCATCAGGGGAGTAAACTTACTGTTAAATTATTTGCATCCTTCCACTGCCTGCAGTGGTTGCTAGTTAGAACAGCTGACCTTGCCATTAGCAGTTAACGCATTTAACTCTCTATGCCATCAGACATGCACTCTCTGTCTGTATTTGTGTACACACACATACAAATATGTGTGCATATAAATTATGTGTTATATCTGTGTTTATATATATATATATCAAGTATATATAAGACCAGTTATATATATGTGGTATGTGTGTGACACATATATAACTGGTCTTGCTCCTCTAGAGAACCCAGCAAAAGACATTTGATACCAGTGGTGTTTCTAGAAAAGCATGCAAATGAGTTTTCAAAATTTTTCTCTAAAGTTTGATCAGTTTTAAAGGCACTGATTGCTCTGCTCCTATTAATATTGACAACTCTGCTCCATTAGTAGTCAGTGTCACTAATCTTTGATATGAGGAGCCAATATTAAACAGAATACCATCACTCATAGATGAAATATTGATCAGAATTGAGGCTTGAAGCTATTTCATGTTTTGTCAGGATGAGAATAGTGAAACTGAACCATTGGTGTGTGTATCTGTGTGTCTATACATATATATGGAGAGATACTTATTATCAACAAAGTGGATAATACAATTATACAACTATGTAAGTCCAGTCCACTCTAAGTCTGTGGATCAGATGCTAAATTGTCGTCATCTCCTAACTAAAGTAGTTGCAGGGCTTTGTTAACCAGGAAGAAGGAACATAAAGAAGGGAAATCTGGTGGATGTAAAAACCTTTGAATTTAATGTAAGTAGGTTAGGCTTGTAGCTACAGACTCCAATGATTCCAGTCAGCAGGTCAGGTACCAGATCAGATGACAGACTGCTGCTGGCTCCCAGGGTCAACAGGCAGTATGGCAGGACATTGGCTTAAGTTTAGAGAACTGGATGTAAATGAGGCAGATACAGAATCGACATCCAGCAAGGAACAATCAAATTTCCCCACATGATTTACTTATATAAGTTGGCAATACCCCTGAAGAGACTCCACCAGGCCTTTGACCTTAGTAGAGTTATTGCATTTATACTATAATCTTCTTGCAACAAATTGGCTGCTCACAGTATATCCCATAATGGTGCTGATTATGCTTCATTAGGTAACATCATGAAGTATTATTAGACCATAATTGCCAAATCACTGAAAATCCTGTTGGAGTCTAGTTCGTGCAAATTAACGATCACAGCAGGAAACACTCTCATCACCCATGAATATTTCTAGACTATACATTATATATTTTACTGTATCTGTAAGCTACACATCTTATCCTATAGATAAGAAATGATAAAAATACATGTGTCTTGCTTATATTTTATAATAATTACCTTGTTTTTCTTGTTATGGTGTGTAGGGCTTATTTTAATTCAAGAATATCTTATTTTACGAAGATAACTGCCCTGTAAAATTTCTTAGGTCTTTACTTTTATGGTAGCAGAAAGCTAGATCTTTTTTTTAGAGGAGCCAATGGTGGATTTGTACCAATAGCTTTTCCAGTATTTTGTGCCAACTTCAGACTGAGAAAATCCACAATTAAGTATCATATTAAAATGTCAAGTTTTTCCTTTTATTGCATTTTTATATAATTAAATTAAACAAGAAATATTTTTAAAATGTACATAAAACCTGAAACTCAGTAATAATAACAGCTTGGCACTCTACCAGTTATCAAGAAATAGAGCCCCAGCAACTATCTCACTTTCCATGTTCATCAAATATCCTTTCCCAGAAGTGATGATGATGGATTTTTTTTCCACTATGGTTATATATGTTTGCTTTCAAATACCATAAAATGAGTACTGATTGATATCTGATTACCTGTTCTTCAAATTTAATTTTAGCATTTATTCCTGCTCTGGGTAGTAGCACTATTATATTAATTTTCATTACTGTAAAGCGTTTTACTAATTCTGCATCACATTTTATTTGTTCTTGACTATTGAACATGTCTATTATTTACAGGTTATACTGTTATATAGATACATACATTCTGTGCTTTCATTTGTTCAGGATACATATGACTTTCCATTGAGAATATCCCTAGGAGGTGGGTACTTGTACCCTAACATGCACATGTCTTCCATTTTAGCTATTGTTCTTGGGATATTTTGAGTTGATTTTCAACACTTAGATATCCCATGTGACAATACTGAACTTCCTCATAGATGTTGCTAGTTGTAATCTTGATGAGAGCAAATATCAAATATTTCTTTTGTTGAGAGATTGGGCAAACTTTTCTGCAAATGGAAAATCTTCAATTTTAGCAGATACTGCTACATCAATTTCCAAAGTTGTAACACTTTATACTGTTTTCAGTTATAATTCTTTATTTTTTATCTGACTCCCCCCTCCCACCAGTTTTATTGGCATAAAATTCACATATCATACAATTGAACTCTTCAACCATTCAATCACCTCAAAGGGAGTGGTACAATCACCCCCATATCTATCTTACAAACTGCCCCCCAGCCCCCCAGCCCTACCTCCATGGTAATACAGAGTTCAAAATGAGCTATGCAATCACTATCAATTTCAGTGCTTCCTCCCTCCTCTTATCCTCACTGTTTACTCCTGAAATACCCCTTCTCTCTCTTCTCCTATCCCACACCCCCTGGATTCCCTACAACACTTTATATCAGCTATTGTCATCATGCATCCATTCCGCCTGTGCTTAAAAGCTGAGCAATCCAACAGAAAACAGTACAAGGCAAAGTGCATTAAGTTGGTAAAGGTGAAATCATATTAGTGTAAAGACAAAAATGGAAACATTTTGTGAGAAAGGTCAAGGGAAAACCCCCTCAACTTTCAAAAAAAAATTCTGAACATCTAAGAGATACTTGCACCCAGTAATAGTTCAGGTTGTGTCTATAGGGAGAATTACTGGTCTGGTACCAAGTTCAAACCCACATAATCAGCATTATAATGGTCTCTGTAAGGTTGTTCAAGATACTTGCCTTTGGCTAGAGCAGTGTAGTAGTTACATAAGCTGTAGTCAATTTGAGACTTAACAGTGAAGGAGTAGAGGTTAGCCTGTCACAGCTTGATGACTGCCTTTGGAGGTTCAAAGGAGATAAATAGCGTGCTGAAGGCTGAACCACACTCTCTCTGCTCAACATTCCTGTTGAGAAGTCACATAGAGCAACCAGAGTACTGAAGCTGGAGGAGCCAGATGAAGATTTTTCGGACACCACTGAATCTATAAGACTTTTGTCCTGCCATCCTGAGTTTTCCCTATATTGGGCATCATTGCAAGTGTTATGTGAATCTAAAGTAGAATTTATGGATTAGTATAGGACATATGGACTATTATCGGATGCATGGACTTGATCTGGACTTCATAGGATGTTTTCACAACATAAAATTAATTTTTGATTGAAAGCTTTTTCTTGCAAACATATGAGTGTCCCTTGATTTGTTTCTCTAGTCATCCGTTTCTCTAGTCATCCCAACCTAACAAAAGTGGATCTGCCAGCAGTTCAGACTGACTAGATAATTTGAAGTTGGATGCGGGATTTCCACTTTCCTCCATAGTCTTCTACAAACTGGATGCTCATAATTATAGCTCTGCTGCTTTTATATTCACCATATTTAAATTTTGTAATTGTTATCTTTGGACAACACAAGCTAATATTCTTCTTCTGTGTGGATTTAGTCCCTCACTTAGCTGCTTTTTTGAATGCAAGCCTTAAAGAGCACAAACACTATTTCATTTGATACTTGGGCACCATATGCTTTATTCATCTCACTTTGCTGTAACACCCTTAACTTCTGTAACCATTTCTTGAAGTTGATGATTGAACAGGAGCATGAGGGAAGAAGTAATTGTTCTTTAATTGCAGCTAGGATTTCGTGTGAGCCCAGAACTCATCCTGGATATATGCTGTTGCTTCTTCTTCTTCTTCAATTTGCTGCTACTTGGGAATCAACACATATGTCAAATCATTTCATGGTTCAATCTTATCAAACATAATTGCACAATTTATTTTATAATCAGTGTCCAGGCATACTTTTCCATCGTGAACTTCTTGATGCCATTTTTCTTTTATCTCCCCACCCCTCCATACCACCTCATCCATATCTTTACCATCCCCAAGCCCTTGTTATGTTTTCTTTGCTCTAGACTCAATATTTCTGGGTTACATTTACCTAAAAACAAAGAAAAAAGTAATGCAGCTTTAAGAGGGTAACCATGAATGGTAGTGTACCTCTCTGATACACCATAATGTACACAAGCAAAATAAAGCAGAACAGCCATCACAGGATTGGCAGAATAGAACATACCTTAATATTCGTATACAGTGTGGTTTCCAGCTGAAGTCCTCAGTTACAAGTGTGTTTGAGGGCTGAGCCCGGATGGCATAAGTGGTTGAGTGCGGGACTACGGCCCACAAGCTTGGAGGTTCAAATCTACCAGTGGCTCTCAGGAGCAGGGCTGGGTAGCTCCCACGACCACCAGAGGGCAGTGATGCATCCCCAAAATAAATTTTAAACAACAACAGCAACAACAAAAAGTGTGTTTGAGTTAGAATCCAGTTCATCTAGTGGGGTTTCTACAATGCTGCTTCTCTGAGAAATTGTCCTAAACATTCTCTGCAGATTATTTAATGTCATTGCTTTTTAAAATGCATTGTTCTAACAAATTCTGATTCATTATTAATAAAGAGACCATGTTTTTAGGAGAGGCCAATACCTGGAGATGGACATTATATTTGGGAATGTGAAAGGCAGCAAAAAACAGAAAAGCCCTCAATGTGATGCATTGACACAGTGGCTGTCTCAATGGGTTTGGGAATGGGAACAACTGTTCTGTTGTAACTCAATACCACCAATGAACAACTATCGTCCTTAAAAAAATACTAAATAATCTGCACTTTTCCCTTTCTCTCTCTTATTTTTTTCTTCTAGTAGTTCATTTCATTGTATGTGTCTGCCTATGTATCCACTTGTGCATTTTTTATCCTTGATTGTGGTAGTTATATAATTTCCTGTCAACTTGAAGATATATTAAAAGGTAGAGGTGAAGTCTAGTCTGTCAATCAGGTCACAACCTGACAGTGACATGTTATGAGGCGGTCTTGTGCTTATATTAATTTCATGATTTAGCTGAGGGGTGGAGTCTAGTCTGTTAATCTGGAGATAGCCATTGAGTAGCCAATGAGGTCTCTGTGTGTGCATGACTGTCTCCTGAGGCTTCTGGGAACTCTCACAATATTTCCCTTGTGGAGATGAGAAGCTATCTCCCAAGTTGTTGGAAGTTAGTCACAGGGACTGCAAACTATGGACAAGACAAGATGGCAGCATCCGAGGAGCTGAAGGAGAGGCCACACAGCCTTTCCCTGATGGAACCAGACCTCTGAGGCTGGAGAAGCCACGTAGAGACCCCTGTGAGTGCTGATTTGCTTCTACCACCATTAGATGCTGTTGATGGACCCTGAGCCCTGGAAACAAGGAGCCATGGGGAGATCCCTGCCAATTCTGGGAACCTGCACCCCCTAACCTGTGACTTCATGAGTCGGAATAAGACTTTATAGACTAGGATCAGGCATATGGGCTAATATCGGACTTAGGACTTTGAACTGGACTGCGTTGGGATGCTTTCTCTATGTCCCATTCCTCTTGTATATAAACCTTTCCCTTATATCCATGCATGCCTATGAGTTTGCTTCTTTGTTCTACCCAGACTGACACACTTCTCATAAGGATGGACGGACCTGGAAACCTCTTTCTTCCTCTTTCTCTTCCTTCATCTTCCTGTAGGTTCAGTTTAGTTGCTGTCAAGCCCTGGAAAAGTGTCTTTGAAGTGTCCTTCAAAAATTCAGAATTCATTAAGTGGTGATATTGAGAGCCTAGAATACAAAAAAATAATAAAGATGTGAATGCACACCTCTTTCCATCCATGGGCCTGTGATATTCTTGGATTCTGCATCATTGAATGTGGCTTCATCAATCTGAAGAGGAATTTTGGTAGAGGACTTATGAACTTGCATTGGACTGGACTGGACTGGAATGTTTTCTCAGCATGTTGCTTCTTCTTGATATAAAGCTCTTTTGTTTCTTTTTCTTCTCTTTTTCTTTCAGGGGAGAGTGTGAATGCAGTCCCCCACTACCACAAATCATGCAGTTGAATTTCCCACATTTGGGGAAATCACAGGGGCCAGCACATCCAGAGTGCAATGGGTGAACCTTGCCCTGGGAAAACTACTTTCATGATCATGGTATCTACCCTGCCAGGTAAGTATTAAACTCTTTCTTACAGACATATGCATGTCACTCAATTAGTTTCTCTAGTCAACCCAGTCTAGCACACTGATAATGAAAGACCATTTATGTAATATTCTTTATCTTTGCTGTATGTATCAATGGTGTACCTGCAGTATTGTGCTGATCATCAGTTATTGTATATTGCCTTTTCCTTCACTAAAATTAACAGATGTCTGTTATCTAGAACTAACTGAAAATTTGGCAGTTCAAAACCACCATTTTTTCCACAGGAGAAAGATGGAAAATTCTCCTCCCATCAACAGACTCTGGGTAGAAGACTCACCGGAGCAGTTCTCCCATGTTTTAAAGATCACTGTGAGCTGACACTTTTCCCTGTGTGGGGTACTTCCTTTGACTTGCTGTAATAGTGGGCACAATCATATGCACTTTTCATGAAAAACTGTTATGTAATTCTGACCTGCATGATTGAAGAAACGTGCTCAAAAATTCAGAATTCATTAAATGGTGATATTGAGAGCCTAGAATACAAAAAAATAATAATAATAATTTAAGCCAAATCAAGAACCTAGAGCACAAAATGACTATCTTAACCAAAAGCAAACTTTTTTTTACAATTATTATAAAATTTAGATATTTTAAGAGGTATTTCCATAGAACTGTAGATCTCCTGGACATGGAGGAGGGATTACAATGATGAAAACAAAAAGATTGTTGGACTTCACCCAACAACAAAATAACACAAAGTGCTGCAGTTATTTTTCTAGAAAAGTCCATAACATTCACTGTAGATTACTGACCATCTAACAGAACATGTAAGCCAAGCCTCATATCTATCTATTATATGCTATTGACTAAATTGTGTTTACCCCCAAAAATACACTTAAGTCCTAACATCTTAATCTGTTTCTATGACCTGTGTATAAATATGATTTATTGTGTGTACATTTTTATTTAATGCAAGAGAGATTACCAGAGTAGAATGGGTCTAAAACTTGTCCCATCTGGCTGTGTTTTATAAAAAAGAACATAAAAACAGGGTTGCAAAGACACACTTGGAAAAAACAGCATAAGTGAGTCCCTCTCAAAGGCCAGGAGTGCTAAGAATCATTGGGTATTGCCAGAAAGTGAAAGAGCCAAAGGCTAAACTTCCAGTGTGAGTAAGCCCTCTGGGTACTTTGCATTCTGACTTCACCATCACAATGGTGAGGTGATAAAGTTCTGTTCTTAAAAACACTCACTTGAGGTATTTTGTTACCAAAACATTCACAATATAAAACAAGGTATTTAGCATCATTCATATTTTTTGTTTTACATCTTTATTCTTTTTCCAAGTTGAGAGATATAGCACATATGGGCAGTGTTTATATGAGGCTGATTTTGTATTCTGGACTCTGTTTTTAATTGGTAAGAGCCCCTGAGGTAGCAGTGGACCTTTTTCATTTCCTCTAATATTTTGGCAGCATCTTTGAAGACCACCTATCCCAAATGGTACAGTAATAGAGGGAATACTTTTCACAATTCTAGGCCCCACTGTGATGAAGCAGACTTCACCAAAAGTTCTGAACTACAGAAAAAGCATGAGTAAGAAAAAAAAAACTGTCTAAGTAAGTGTGTCAGAGAGAATTTTCTATAGAAATAAAGCCAGGACATTTCCAATTCTCATTATATATAGAGAGAATTGTATATAAGATAAGAAAGAAGGAGTTAACTAATCTATAAAGCAGTATAAATGACTCAGTGCAACTCACTTTCATGAGACATCTAGAAGACTGGCAGTCCTTCAAGTCTTGAGGGCCACTGAGTAGTCCTCTGTAGAACAACTCAGGCTATCTGGTCACAGGCAGCAAACAGCAAAGCAGGTTGCCAACAGTCACCCAGATGACAGAGGCCAACAGTCCCCAGCTCAAGAGATGTATATCCCAGGATCATGGTGAAGTAGGGCTTAAAGGAACCTCGACTCACAGCTCCACAGTCCACGATTAGGTGTCCCATGGGTAGTGTTGCTTGGAGGTCGAGGCACAGGACGAACAAGGCAGCTGTCTGGCCGAAGATCCAAAAGCAACAGAGAGAGGGCGGGACTCACTGAGCACTTCCTATCTCTGCCCTTCAATTCATCCTGTGTGTTCATTGGCTATGTTGTCACAACAGATCTACCAAACTTCTCTGACCATGTTGGCATAACAAACCTACCCATCACAGTAAGACATGTAAATAATGCACATCTCTAGTCACTGCTATAAAAATTAAAATCCAGTGTATATGCTGTTGACTCAGCAATCACTCAGTAGGTAGCTAAAAGCAAATATTAGAAGTAAGTAAGCTAAGCCTAAATATAGTGATTGCATGTCATATACTATACCCACTGCCATCTCACTGATTCTGACTCAGGGGAACCTAAGTCGAACTGACTCATGGTTCATAAACTCTCCCAGGGAACAGGTCTCTTTCTCCCATGGTGCTGCTGCTGGGTTTAAACTGCTAGCAGTACAGTCATTAGATAAATATGAAACCCACTATTCCACCAGGATCCTGTATCAATAAAACATTTGGCTTCATTAATGTTTGCAATATATTAGTATGCTAATCATAATCCTAGTAAACTTCTATCTGGAGGGGAAGAACTTGGACAAAAAAGTTAATAAGCCATACAGGGCAGTCATGTGCTTAAGTTAATTTTATGATTGAAATGTAGAGGTGGAGTCTAGATTATTAGTCTGGAGATAGCCATTGAGTAGCCAATGAGGCCTCTGTGTGGGCATGGCTTTCTCCTGAGACTTCTGGGAAATCTCACGATATTTCCCTCGTGAAGATGAGAAGCTATCTCCCCCAGTTGTTGGGAGTTAGAGAGACGATTAATCATGGACAAGACAAGCTAGCAGCGTTGGAGAAGCTGGAGGAGCCAGCAGAGATCACACAGCTTTTGCCTGATGGAGCCAGACCTCTGAAGCTGGGGTGACCAGATGGAAACCTCTGCCAGTGATGAGTTGCTTCTGTTGTTGATGGACCCTGAGCCCTGGAGATGAGGTGCCCTGTCAGCACTGGGATTCTGCACCCACTGACCTGTGACTTTGTGAGTCAAAAGACTTTATAAACTGATTTTGGGCATATGGGTTAATATCGGACTTATGACTTTGAACTGGACTGGGCTGGGATGCTTTCTCCATGTCCCATTCCTTTTGTATATAAACCCTTTCCTTATATCGATACGCGTGTCCTTGAATTTGTTCCTCTAGTCTACCCGGACTAACATATTATGGTACCTGAGGAGTAGGGTACTAGAGGAACAAATCATAAAGATGGAAAGTAGGTGTATGTTTGACTTGTGCCTCATGGTATTGTTACTTCTTTGGCTAGGCAGAAGTCAGATATGTCCTTGCAGTTTACTGAGTTATTTTCTGGAAGTAGTATGGGAGATTGAAGTTTTGATTATATTGTTTGGATGCTGTCTTTGTTTGTCCCTATATAAAATGAATACTGTTAATGTATATATGGAGCTAAGGGGTAAAAACTGCCTTTTAAATGTCTAAGAACCTATCCTGCTAAAGGAGAATGGTTAAGAAGGTCAGAATGCCTGACAGAAAGGAGGGATCTGAATTGATGATTCAGAGACCTAATTCAATGTTTTTGTGTAAATAGTAGTTTAGATAAGGATATAGATAAGCTTAATGTGAATTGACCTTGACTGTTTTAAGAATTAAGTTTGATTTCTGACTATGCTATTTATACTGATTTTTTATGCCTGTTATTGTAAATATAAGGATGCATAGAAATATTTATTGGGAAGTATGGAAAGAGTTTGCAAATCCAGTTACCTCAAACCAAGCATTGACTTCTAGAGGGTTTAGGATTTAGCTTAAAAGACATCCCTAAAGAGATTAACCCCACCTTGTGCTTAAATGGGGTTAGGCCCACCTGGAAAAACTTCTCTGAAGTAAGTAACCCCACCCAGTCGTTCAGAGTACTTAGCATACTTGTAGTCTGAGAGATGGTCAGACTGACCAATAAAGAAGAATAGAGTTTATTTCCTTGGAAAATCCTGACTAGTGATTGTCTTCTGAAGCAAGGAATCTGGAACCATTAAGATAACTCCTCTCTGGGACTGAACGTTAGAGGAATTTTCTGGCAGGCTGAAATGCTTATTAGGTGACCACCCAGATTCACTACTTGTCAGTGAAAGCAGAAGAAATGCGGCAATAAAGAGCCGGGTTGACTTTGGCAACTGAAACCCAGGGATTTGGTTCACAGGAAATAGAGGAGACAAGAGCAGGTTTGCTGGTCTGAAGTTCATGACCGAGCATGAGAGAGCTAGGCATGTTGGTCTAAAGGAAAGTGACCAATGGCTACCCTGGTAGAATAAGTGGAAAAGCCCCCATTGAGTTGACCAGAAACCGACCAGAGGAAGAGATGTGATTTAATTCTGTGAATTGTTGCATATCGTTGCTGACTTTATGGATGGCCTGTCCTAATTTGACTTTGCTAATGGATGCACAATTCATGAGTTTCCAACTGGAATGAAGATTCTTCATGTTGAAAGATATGATTGTTTCCTTAGAGCATTGGGTTGGTATAAGTGGGCAATACAGAAATTATATACCCAAATTGGGGAAATAAAGGCACGAGGTGGTTGGCTTGCAAACTCTTCTAGGTGGTGGAATATATATATTCATAGGATTAGAGGATCAAGGTGTAGACTTTTTGTAGCTACTCTTGTAAGGCAAAGGATATCTTTTGTTTTGTTCACTTATAGAATGTTATTTTAAAATGATGGTGACACAGGTTGAATTGCATGCATTTTAGTTTTATCCTGTTAGGTATTGGTATGATTTTATTGTTTATTTGAAGGTTACATATGGTTACAGAGTTATATGGAAGTATAAAATTAACAAGGGGTGGTCGGTGGCAGTCATGTGCTTATGTTAATTTTATGATTGAAATGTAGGGGTGGAGACTAGACTGTTAATCTGGAGATAGCCATTGAGTAGCCAATGAGGCCTCTATGTGGGCATGGCTTTCTCCTGAGACTTCTGGGAAATCGTGCCATTTTTCCCTCGTGAAGATAAGAAGCTATCTTCCCCAGTTGTTGGGAGTTAGAAAGATGATTAATCACGGACAAGACAAGCTGGCAGTGTTAGAGAAGCTGGAGGAGCCGGCGGAGACCACACAGCTTTGACCTGATGGTTTATAGCCATAAGCCAAATTGAACATCTTACAAAGTTGCAGATGCTGACAGATTTTAATATGAGAGATTTGACCTCTGAAGCTGGGGTGGCCAGATGGAGACCTCTGCCAGCGATTAGTTGCTTCTGATGTTGATGGACTCTGAGACCTGGAGGCGAGGTGCCCTGCCAGCTCTGGGATTCTGCACCCACTGAACTGTGACTTTGTGAGTCGGAAGAAGACTTTATAGACTGATTTGAGGCATATGGGTTAATATTGGACTTATGACTTTAAACTGAACTGGGCTGGGATGCTTCCTCCATGTCCCATTCCTTTTGTATATAAACCCTTTCCTTATATCGATATGCGTGTCCTTGAATTTGTTCCTCTAGTCTACCCGAACTAACACACAATATTACACCCATATAAGATCTAGCAACAAAGTAATGAGTATATGAAATAACTAAATGACAGTTTGTAAGAAGGAATGGAATGACACAGTTCTTTATATTTGACAAAATATAACAAAACAATAATTAGTATATAAAAAACTGCACAGTATTAAGAAGAATTTATATGGAATAGGATGATTCCAAATTGAACAACTTACAAAGTTGCAGATGCTGACAGATTTTAATATGAGAGAAACTTGAGATGTCTTTGAGTGACAAGCATTGGTTTATGTAAATGACTGATGAAATGCAAAACATTGGGCAGAGATGAGAACCTAAGATTCAAATAGGTTATCAGTAATTGATAAATTACCTCATATTGGTTTTATCTTTTAAAATACAATGTAAAATCAAACATGAAAATTGGAGAATAGAAGGTAAAATCTTCAGAGTAGAGTTTTCTGTTAGTAGTTAGAGTTTCAATTTTCAGTTGCACAGATAGCCATAAGCCTTTAAGTTGCTTTAAAAATGATGAAATTTTAAAAGAAGACTGTTTACATGACTATTTCTAATTTCCTCACAGAAGTTCTGTCATTAGTGTCTGGCTGTGTACCTAAAGGCCCCACACGGAGCTGCAAACATCCTGCATAATCACCAAATCTCAATATCTGATTCTTTTTACTTCTATAAGATGTTCCTCAATGCTCTTAGAATATCAAGTATATTCACAGGGAATTCAGGATAGATAAACGCTTCAGGGCCAACAAGAAGAGTAGAGATACCAGGAGGAGTAGGAGAGGGTGGGGATAGAAGGGGAAAATGAAGGACAAGGATCAATCTAGAACCCCTTCCCAGGGAGACAGATAGCAGAAAAGTGGGTGAGAGGCGACAGAGAATGTAAGATATGCAAAAAATAGGCTGTAATTTTTCAAGGGTTCTTGAGGATGGGAGAGTCAGGGAGGGAGAGGAATGAAATGGGGAGCTAACAAGGGCTCAAGTGGGAAGAGAATGCTTTAAAAATGATGAAAAATGAAATGATATGTTTGCAAATGTGCTTGACACACTGGAGAAATGTATGAATTATGTTAAAAGTCCTCAATAAAAGTATTTTTTAAAAAAACAAGCCAAAATAAGTATGAAATCAGATTCAAAAAGAGATTCTTAAACCTAGGAAGTATGTGAGAATGGAGCTATAAAAAATAGGGAATATCCTCTATTCACAGAGTTTAGACATTCCTGGAGGTAGGTAAACCCTAGAACATTCAAAAAGAAAGGCAATGAGTTAGAGTACTATAGTAAAAGTAATCTGTAGTTTGAACTCTTATCATGGAACACCCTTGCATGAGGCCAAACAATGCTGTTTGTTACTGTTGATTTGGTTCTAACTCAGGGCAACATCAGATGTACTCATTGGAACCACTCCAAAAGGTTTTCCAGGCTGTGACCTTTTCAGAAACAGATCACTAAACCTGTTTCCTAAGACATTTCTAGTGGTTTCAAACCACCAACCTTTTGGTTATTCCAGCACTTAACCATTGCATCACCCAGGGATTGGGCTTACAATGGAGGAAGGGAACATCTGCTCCAAGAAGAAGCAGTGGAT
Source organism: Nesogale talazaci (assembly GCA_004026705.1). NCBI lineage: Eukaryota > Metazoa > Chordata > Mammalia > Afrosoricida > Tenrecidae > Nesogale > Nesogale talazaci. The sequence continues at coordinate 36,030 of PVJH01012582.1, read as the reverse complement.
GTTGGCGTTTGGATCATAGACATGCCCCAAACCTTCAAGACTCAAATAACATGATGCAACAGACTTACTTCTCACTTCTTCCTACCAAAGAGTGAAGAGCACAAAGCTCAACAACAGGAGCTATAATGGCCACAAACTGTAATTAACATGCTCTGAAAAATAAGAGAGAGAATACATTCAAGACATGAAGCAGCTGTTTATGAAAAATGGTTGATTGAATATATAAGGGATATAACTACTGAAATGTAAACTTCAGTATTTGTATTACCCTTGTAGAATAGTTTATTTGTTTGCTTTATTATGCCAAGATTGACAATTTCAAGGGGAATGGCATTACATTCATCATCAAAAAGGATATTTCAAGATCTGTCTTGTGGTATATATTATCAAAAACTGAGAGTGCTGAAGGAAGAAATCCAAATTGCACTGCAGTCCTTAGCCAAAAAGAAGACTCCATAATATTTATTCTCATACATGTAAATCCAGTCATTAAAATATTATTCAAATTTATTCAGCAAACACAAAAACTAGTAATGCAGAAATTGAAGACCTTTACCAATATCTTAAGTTTGAAATTGATCAAACATGCAAAGAAAATGCATTAATAATTATTGACCATTGGAATGCAAACGTAGGAAATCAAGAGGAAATATAGTTGAAAAGATGGCCTAGGGAATTAGAAATAAAGCTGGAGATCACATGAAAGATTTAGGCAAGGTGCACTACTTCTTCATTGCGAATATTTTTTTTTCAATAGAGAAAATGGCTGCTATACACGTAAGGTGAAGATGGAATATTGTGTTAGTCCAGATAGTCTAGAGAAACAAAACCATAGACATACATATGGATATAATGGTAAGGATTATATATAAGTGGAATGGAACATTGAGAAAGCATTCCAACCCAGTCTAGTTCAAAGTCATAAGTCCTATTAGCCCATATGCCTGATTCTAGTCTATAAAGTCTCCTTCTGACTCACGAAATCATAGGTCAGTGGGTGCAGAATACCGGCACTGACAGGGGTCTCCCCATGGCTCCTTGCTTCCAGGACTCAGGGTCCATCAACAGCATCCAGTGGTGGTAGAAGCAACTCAATGCTGTCAGGGGTCTCCACGTGGCTTCTCCAGCCTCAGAGGTCTGGTTCTATCAGGGTAAGGCTGTGTGGCTTCTCCTTTGGCTCCTCAGATGCTGCTCAGATCTTGTCTTGTTTTGTTCGTAATTCGTCATCTCAGAGACTGAATCCTGACAACTGGGGAAATGGCCTCTCATCTTGCGAGATTTCTCAGAAGCCTCTGGAGAAAGCCATGCCCACACAGAGGACTCATTGGTTACTCACTGGCTATCTCCAGATTAACAGGCTAGACTCAACCCCTACATTTCAATCATAAAATTAACATAAGCACATGACTGCCCCAGACAGTAAAGAAAAATCAAAATCTGAAATTTACTCTTATTCCTAGAATAGTAAGGCAAATGAAAGGAATGAAGTCAAAGAGCTGAACAGAAAGTTGCAAAGGGCAGTTGAAGGAGACAATGTATAATATTATAAGAAGAACATGCAGATCATCTTTTGAATAGGAAGAACTAATATAATTCAACCTTGAGTTACAGTATTAAAACCTTCTATGGAAAATATAGTGGACAATGCAGGAAGCATCAAATGAAAGTGGAAAGCAATCATTTTACCAGGAATTACCAGTTGACAGTCAACCTCCTGAAAAGGCACCATATGATCAAGAACCAATAGTATTGAATGAAGAAGTCCAATTTTCACTGAAGGGATAAATGAAAGCAAGGCTTCAGGAATTGATTTAATATTTATTGAAGTGTTTCAACCAGAAATGGAACACTGGAAGCACTTGTTAGTCTATACCAAGATTTTTTAACACTTGCATTGGCATATAATTCACATCATACAATTCAATAACTCCAGCACATCAAGAAAACTTATACAATCATCACTGCAATCAGTTTCAGAATATTTTTCTTAATTCTGGAAGAAAGTTACCTGGGAGTTTAACTGGAAGATTAAGTGATATATATATATATATATATATATATATATATATATATATATATCCAAAGAAATATAATTGAACACATTGTGGAAAACTAAAGAACAGTATCACTGATATCAGATGAAAAATATCTTTATAGCAGTATATTGACAAGCAGATACCAGAAATTAAAGCATAATTCTGACAAGGTATATCATTGATTATGCTAGATAGATTTTGGCTGAAAGTGGAAACTACCAGAAAAGCACTCACTTTTGCTTTAATGTTTAGTCAAAGACACTTGACTTTCACAAAAAAAATTATGGTTAGCCTTGAGTATGGTGGGAAATCCAGAACACTCCATTTTCCTCATGTACAACCTTAATATAGGTCAAGGGACAGTGCTTTAAAAAAAATAAGGAAATACTCCATGGTTTACAATAAAGGTATGCATCAGAGTTGCATCCTCTTACTATAATTATTAAATTAGTATGCTGAGCAAATAAATCATGAGAGAAGCTGGATTATATGAGAAGTCTGTGGCATCAGGAATGAAGGAAGATTTTATCGGTAACCTTTCCTATGCACATGACAGTAACTTACTTGCTGAAAGTGAGGAAGAATGAAATATTTGCTGATGAAGATTGAGGAATGCTGCCATCTGTATGGATTACAATTCAGTGTAAAGAAGACCCAAATCCTCATAACTGGGTAAGCAAGTAACATGATGATAAATGGAGAAAATATTAAAGTTGTTGAGGATTTCTTCTTGATTGGATCCACAATCAATGGTCATGGAAGAAATCTACTGCACCAAACCTCGCAAAAGTGTATAAAGGATATCACTTTGACCACTTAAGAGCACTCTCCCAAGCTGTGGTATTTCAATTGCCTTGTATGCATGTGAAAGTTATACATCGAATAACAAATAATCAAATAAAGAAGAATTGATTCATTTGAATTATCATGCTGGGAAAAAATATTGAATGCACTATGGATTGCCAAAGGAACAAACCAATCTGCCAGTGAAGAAGCACAGGCAGATTTGCCCTAGCTGCAACTGGTAAGACATTATCTCACATACTTTATACTTTCTGTCAGAAAAGTCCAGTACCTACAGAAGGACACCATGTTTCATAAAATAGAGGGACAGCCAAAAGAGGAAGATCTGTTCTTGAAAGACTCAGGCAGAAACATAGTATCAATCGTCAGGATGGTGCAGGAGCCTTCAGGGCTTTGTTTTATTGCACATAGGGTCACTGTGATTTGGAACCAGCTGGAAGGTACCTAAAAAATCCAATATCAAGCTTACCTGATGAGACCTTACAAAATTACTTGCTCCATTTTAAAAAAAAAATGAATATGTCTCTTTCTGGTAGATAAACAGAAATAAGAGAGAAGTGTTCTGGTTTACATGGAAAAAACAAGTTTCTATGCTGTGATTTTTTTTTTTATGAGAATGCCAGAATACTTCATTGTGCTCATGTAGCATTTTTACATGAATCAAGAGGTGGTTGTTCTGACAGAACACCAAAATATTGCATGGACTAAAATATGAAAAAAAAATTGTGTGTCAGGTTGTATTTGATCTGTACACTGAGCAAATAGTCATAGAAACTCAATTATATGAATACAAATGAGCCATAAGTATTGTAGAAAGTCTTATTCATTATTACCTAAAATATTGATATTTATGTTTTCAGCCTCTATTTTTTCATGACTTCCAGTTTTTCTACATCTTATATTTCAAGATCCAATTATTAATGAATGCATTTGCAACCATTCTTATTTTGAGCAGTGCCCATCAGCAAATTAGGATCTCCAAGCCTTTACTCCCTTACTCTTTTTGCATCACTATGGCTGATTCTGCTTTGAGAAAGAGGCTCTTTCTCAGTTATATTTTGAGTGCCTTCTTACCTTCTGCTTTCATTTGTTAGGTTTTCTGTAACTGATAATTCTTTGACACTATCTTCAGGTTTTCAGTGGCTAATTTCTCTGAAGAGCTGGTTTTCCTTTGTAGTCTGTTCTTAGTCTGGAAGCTCTTCCCATGAGAGAGCCTCCAATATCACAGCAACACAAGCCATGTCAGTGTGACAAACTGACAGACAAGTGGTGGATGAAGAAAGGTAGACTCTACAAAATGAGCATCTTCCCTTCTATATTCACTGGGGTGGATCCTATATCTGTTGTTTTGACCCTCAGTTCTTTGAACTTGAACCAATTGTCTGCTCTATTGGAACTATCAGGGGACAATCATATTGCCTGCTGACCTTGGAGTCATTAAATTTGGCAGCTATGAGCCTGAACCCCAAACCTTGGACACAACCAACTCTGCATCTACCAGCCTGCTATCTTCAAGCTGTCTGGTTCATCTTCCTGTTTCCTGTTGCCTTGACAGCAGCAACTACATGAGTAAAGAAAAGTCTCCAGTTTAAGTTTTGACTCATGAACCTGGACTGCACTGATTTACTCACTTCTACAGCTGGGTAAACCTTTTTCTTAATATGAACGTCTTTTCTTGTATACATATGTAAACAACACCTAGTTTGCTTTTCTAGGAAACCCAACCTAATATGTATGGTAACTTCTTAGAGAATATTAAAAGCTGTTGCAATGTCCAAATTTAAACAACAAAAGTATTCCACTATTACTTGATTGTTAGAATCCCAAGTTAGGTTTGTTTATACACTATGATTCTTGTATTGTTTTTCTTTCCAGCACATGCTGCTTTCCAAGAAACACCTCAAAATTATGTCACTAATTATAACCCAAGGATTATCATTTGTAGGTTATGGATTCCCTGTTCCTCAAGGCAGTTTTTCTAAATTTGATATAGAAAAGAAGAGTAAAAAACAAAACAAAACCAATTTCACTTTAGATGTTGGTACTATTCCCCAATGTTTATAGTTTTAAAAAAGTACTCTTTTCCTAAGAAAATTTTTGGCATTAATGTAGACTAAAAGGAAAGTGAGTGAATTAATTTGATCATGATCATAAATCTTATGTATCAATATATAATCTATCTGAAGTTACTCAAAGAGCACATTTTGATTGTTCTGGTTCTAAGAATTCAGGCAGAGATCAGCACCCCTCCTCCGATAAAAAGGTTTGTCTGTTCTTGGCCCCTCGAGACTGGCAGTGGGGGAAGAGTCCATTGCGAGTGAGTCAAAGGAGAGCAGCAAGAGCCCCTGACTAGGTTAATACACAGATCAACTGTGGGTGTGTAAGTTCTCTTTAAAACTCAGTTAGATATCAAATATATTTCTATAAGGAAATATAGTGATCCCAGACTGATGACAAGGAGTGATGACAAGGATTCTTGAAGCAATACATCTTGTGGGTTAGTCCGGTAAAGAAAGTTTGGTTAGTGTACCAGAAAATTAGTAGAAGCTTATTTTTTTGCACAAAATTATTTTGCTTTCATTCTCATTGAGGTTTCTTTAATATTGACAGGCCTTGCTCTCAATCCTATCACTTGCTTGGAGATGTTCTCCTGTTCTCGGCTGTCCTGACATGGTCAGAAGAAACTCTTTAGACGGATTGGGCCTGACTTCATGGCTGGAGCTACATGGAGAGAGCCTAACACAGGTAATATGACAGGGCATGGGGTTCATTTGAGGAAGTTGATCCTACTTCGGGGGAAAAATGTAAAGAAAGCAAAAGAAAGTGATATATAACCAAGGTTGTCCACAGAATGACTTGGTTAATGGGATAAGTGGATAGATGATGGCTCTATGATCCAAATACAATTTTGCAGGTATATTTGTTTTGTACACAGTGTAATTAATGGGGTGACATGATGTATGCAGATACTTTCATGATTAAATGTATTCATTTAAAGAAACTCAGTTCCTTTATGCTTATATAGAATCTTACAGAGTTTAAAGATATATATTTTTTCACTTTGATTAAAGAGTGTGATAGATCTGTTTCTGTTTTTGAATCAAGCCAAAGACCATTGCTGATGTTTTCCATACAGAATTTAAAAAAAAACTCAGTTATTTTTCTAGTTCAAGAAAAATTACTTCATGCTTTTGATCTTGACTTTAGACGCTAAGAAAATTTAATTTAAAAAATGTATCAGCAGTGATGCCCCCCCAAAAAACAAAACAAAACAAAAATATATCAAAGAAAGATGAACTGTTAATTTAATTGATACAATAAAACCTTAAGAAAAGTATTCTGATGTGGTTAAAGACAAGCAAGTGATTATGGGTTATGCAGTATTGATAATGTGGCAAAGTAATAAAGTTAATTAATTTTAACAGTTTTTGTTTTATAGCAACCTTGAAAATAAAATATTTCTAAGTAACTTAAGCTAGTTATTATAGTATATGTTTCATCTAAGAAAAAGCATATTTTTAAAAACAAAATTAGCTGAGCCCCTGTGGTGTAGTGGTTGTGTGTGGGACTGCGGCCCACAGGGTTGGCAATTCAAATCCAGCAGCAGCTCCACAGGAACAAGGATGGGCCTCCTACTCCCACAAGAGGGCAGTGATGCCCCTCCCCGCAAAATGCAAAAACATTTAGTAGTAGTTTCAGAGAGTAAGAATTGTTTGTGAAAAAAAAAAGAATAAAGATAATTCTCAGAGTATGGTACTGATGTGGTCACAGATCTGCAGGGAGGAGCCCAGTTCAGAGGATTTCTGAGACCAGGTCTTGGGACTCCCCAGTGTTCTGTTGTGGTTTCCCAAAAGAGGGCTCAACTGGGCTCAGTTCCCCTGCCTCTGCACCCTGAATGCAGCATTCCCCTGTCAGCCTTATGGACAACATTTCCTTGCACTACCCTGCCTTGGTGATCCAGCTGCCCAGGGGCATTCCCCAGCCTCAGTGACCTGTGCAGTGACACCCTCACCGCCATCTTTCTCCAGCCACAGTGAACAGAAACTCTAGCTTCTGGAAACCACTCACTGCACTCCTGTCTTTTGCCTCTCTGGTCCTTGGAGCCTGATGGGCACGCTCCTCCCCTTCCTCCTCTGGGCGCAGAATTCACTAGTGGGGGGCGGGGTCAGGGCAGTCTTCCTCTCTAGGTCATCTCAAGGATGTCTGCTAGGACTCTTGGAGGCACTGGGGGGTAGAGAGAGCTATGGTCTACAGAACAGAATTCCTATTAGGACAATCCCTTGCCAAGACCCTGCAAACTCCCCTCATGGTAAGGGAAGGACTTCCTTCTCTGATAGATAACCCCAGCTATCTAGGGAGAGAACCAAGAGACACAGATGGAGCTGGAAACATTGATCTACTGCATTCCAGGAGGTTGGTAGATTTGTTCCTAATTGTTTTTTTATTAAAAAAAAAAAAAAAACAGGACATCTTTCCCTTTCAGAGAAATCAGAACTTCATACTTCCATGATACTCAACAGCTTTCCCAATCAGGCTAAGTAGAATGGAATATGGACATCCACAGTTCTTAGCCAGATTGCCCTCAACTTCAATAACTTTTTTTCTGCCCTGGGACCACATATATGAAGCAGAGTTCTGAGTTGTGCATCAATGCACTATAGAGGAACCTTCAGCTATAAACACAAGTAACTGAAGGACTTCACTGTCTCTACATAACATACAGTCAATAAGGGACTTGGTGATTTTATATACGCAACATGTACTCCAATCACCATAACTTCTAGACCCTCCTCCTCCAACTCAGTAACATAATCTCCTTTATACCAAGTAAAATTGCATCTTCATCTCAACTTCTCCACCTATATCCTGAGCACCTGAACACCTATATCTTATTTATCGTGTTCACCCAACTAATACTCCCTCATTATCTGAATTACATTTCCAGCACCTATCTGAGCCTCCCCTAATTTTTAGCACCAGCCCACTACCACCAACTCCCCAACAACAATGTGTCCTAAAAGTCAAGGCAGCACCTTAGTTCTTCCACAATGCTGTGTAAACAACAGCCAATGCCAGCAGTTGCTATTAAAAAAATCTATATGAACAAAATTCAATTACTGAGGATGACTCAACCCAATTGATTACAAAAAACCAACAGGCCTTGAATTGCCAAGTAGAAAATACAAGAAAATGTTTTTGAGGGCCCTACATGGAAGTGGGGGATCAATCCTGAAATCAGATGAAAAAAAAAGAGAAAAGAAAGAATCCTCACATGGAAGGGAAATCCAGGAGTTAAGGAATGACGTAGCAGAAATAAGGAACAAGATGAATGATATTACCAATAGAATGAAAAAAATGGAAAAGCAAAACAGGGATCTTGAAGATAAGGAAGCAGAATTCAGCAAACAAGAGAAACAATCAAACCAAAAAGAAAAAGAAGAATCTGGAGAATGCCCGAGGATGATGTGGAATTCCATAAAGTTAAACAACATTTGAGCTATTGGGGTGTGTGAATAGAAAGAAACATATAAGGCTATAGTTAAAATACTACGGGAATTCTTGGAGGGAAATTTGCCCAATATTACAAAAGAGGAGACAACCATTCAGAAAGGAGAGATAACACCAATTAGATTAACATTACCTGGTAGCAGTCCAAGTATACAATTTCAAGGAAAGGGAGAAAAACATGAGAACAGAGAGAAAGAGAGAGAGAGAGAGAATAAGCAGTCACATAAAAGGTAAACACAAATGTTCGAGAGGGTGTGGTGAAATTGGAACTCTTATCCACTGCTGGTGAACTGGTGAATATGTTTAGCCACTGTGGGAGGTGATATGGTTATACTTAAAGCAGATGGCAATTGGAATGCCATATGATGTAGTAATACCATTATTGAGCATTTTCCCAAAAGGGATAAGAAAGAGATTAAGCGGCAATGTTTGCTCCCCCATGTCTATTGTAGCACAATTCACAATAACAAAAAGCTGGAAAAACCTAAAACCCCATCTGTAGATAATTGGATTAAAGAATTCTGGCATGTACACACAACGGACTACTACACACCCACTAAAACCATGAAATATATCAAAACCTGGAAGGATGTGGAAGACATTATCTTCAGTGAAGTTAGCCAAGCACAAAAAGACAAGAACTCTAGAGTCCACTGCTATAGGAACAAGCAGCAGAATTGACACAATCTCAGTCTTGTAGGGCATTTAGTGTTATAGCTGTGTGTGGATGAGGTGGGGGGAGTGCAGACAGCCTGATAGAGAGCCTGCCCCATGCCAACTATAAACCATCTGCTCTAAGTATGTATTTTATAGGTCACTTGGCAGAGGGCATGTCAACTCTGCTGGGAACAGATGACTAAGGACATTGAAGGGAATGTTGTCTACTTAGTGGCTGTCATGCAAAACTCTATGATGAGTCTGACCCCCGCCCCACCCACCTCATACACACATAAACACATACACACCTGACATGTAGAAAGCCAGGGATTAAGGAGGTGGATGAGAAAGACAACACAGTAGAGGAGAAAGAGAACACATGTTGGGGGACAAAAAGCATGTCTGTTGGTAGGAAAAGAGGTAAAACTTATCCCCAGGTGGGGCACAGAGAGATAAATGGCTCAGTGACCCTCGCCTTTCTAGTTCCTCGGTCTCTTGCTTTCTGATGGTCAGACCAGGTTTTAGCTGTCTCAACCAGCTCCCTGCTTCAGCTGCAAGGGTGGTTATTTCCTGTGCAATATGCTGGAGAAGAACCCACGTGGACCTACCCTGATGCAGCCCTGAGTGCTGGAGCAGCTGTGTGAAGACCCCTGTCAGTGCTGAGATGCTTACATGCTCATGGATTCAACTTTCTTCCTATAGTCAGCATCATTGCATGTGTTTTGTGAGCTTGAGGAGGACTTTGTAGATTGGTGTTGGACATATGGGCTAAGTTGGACTTCCAGGCTTGGGCAGCACTGGGTTGGAATGCTTTCTTAAAGGACACTTAATCTTTATATAAAACTCTCTCATATATACATATGTGTTAATTTTGTTGTTCTTGATTAGCCAGACTAACAGAGTCACCCTATGGAAAATGTGCTATTTGTTTTTTCTGTTTCTCAGATAATGAAAGCCAGGTTGATAAGTCTATAGGACTAGCAAATAGAACATGAATAAGGGATATCGACAGCATAGGAGGTGGGTGAGGTAAAAAGGAGATGATATTAAGGTACCCAGAAAGGGAAATTAGGTTGGGAAACTGATTATGGAAGCAATTATACAATTCTGTTTGATGAGATTGAATTATGGGATGATACAACATATGTCTGAACCCCCCAAGTAATAACAGCTTCAAAGGTAAAAAACAAAACCCAGATCCAGGAATGGATTTGGGTCTCGCACTAGGTTCTAGTTTCAACTTAAAAACAATTAATTTTTAAATCCTGGCCTAGCTCTATACTAACCCTCAGGAATGAAATACAGACAACATGGTGCTACAGCAAAATATGGAGATTATAGACGGTCCCTGGCTATCAGATAAAATAGGGACTTGTTTCCAAACAAGCAGCCATCTAAGTGAGATGTCAAATAAATCCACATTAAAGAAGCAAACCATTATCAGTCACTGAAGGATGAGAATTCATATTATCCAAAGTCAGAGGAGGGACTAGTATCAGAGCCTAAATGGTAAGACCCTGGTTTGTTAAAGGCAAGAGATGACAGTGGAACCCAAGATTCATGTGTGGAACTACACAGGAAACAGGGCTCCAGAGAGCTCCCTGTATCTTTAAGAGAGGGAAGCGAGGAGAGGGGTTCCTAAACAGAGCTCTGGGGAAATGAGTACTAAAAAATCAAAGGTGTATGTGTATCTGATTTGAACGGTTAAAACTTTGTCAGTAGATTCCTCCTACAATGCAAGCTGGACCTGATCTAGTCTCTTAAATTGTTTGTATCTTTGATTTATATGGTTGTGTTTATTTTTTTATGTCCATATTAGGATGCATTTCTGAGGTTTCATGTCATTGGAAGTCACCCCCTTGGAGCCATATAAGTTTTTCCCTTTTTTGGTGTATGCAGTCCAGGATTGGTGAGCCCACAGACACAGCAAGTCGAGTCAGGGTTTTGAGGGAATGATGGTTCAGTGGTGGAGGGTGGTGACAGGGAAATGATATCGAAAAGTCCATGTAGAGAAAGAATGCTTGGAAACCGATTGTAGTGGCAGTTGTACAAATCTGCTAGAAGTGATTAAGCTATGGAATGAAATGTTGTATATTTTAATAATAATAAAAGAAAAATAAAACAAACAAGATATAAAAAGGAAAAATAATTCAGATGATTAGAGAATACAATAGAGGTCTTAATAAATCATAGATGGTCAGAAGAAAACAATAGAAGTAAAAGATTATTACTCTTTCATTACAATGAAATGACTAATTATGCAGAATAGAGAGATTATAAAAGTTAGTTTAATTTGAAGATCTATAGTAAGTTGGAAGTCATATGAACATTGCCACAAAGAAGAGAAGAAGGTATGTTGGGGTCAAAAATAAATGAATTCATTTTAAAAAGGATTACAGTATGAAAAATATATAACAAAGGCAAGGACTACTGAAATTCTTGTTAAAGATTATTATTTTTGCTGGTCAGGGTTCCTGTTCACTTCTAACTAATGAACTAATGTTCAATTCTAACTAAAAATCATTAGGTTAATTTGTAAAATTTCTTGTGTTAATAACAAAAGACAAAGCACCAACTTTCATAATGTTACAATAACAAAATTTTCTTTAGTTATAAGAAGATTGAGTCAATTTTTATACTTGTATAATGTGCCGTAAAGAAATGGGGTCTAACAGAATAAATTCTAAAGGATAGTCAACTTCTTCTGGCTACAGGAAACTTCATATAAGTTCATAAAAAAATTTTTTTCTCTTAATGAAAAACTGCTGCTGAGCCCAAGTGGCGTAGTGGTTGTGTGCGGGACTGCGGCCTACTGGGATTTAGGTTCAATTCTAGCAGCTGCTCCACAGGAACAAAGGCTGGGCCTCCTACTCCCACCACCAAAGGGTAGTGATGGCCCCCCCAAAAAAAAACAAGAAAAAGAGAAAAGAAAAACTGCTGGGGTCACACAACAGAAAAGTGGGTGAAGGGTGATAGAGGATGATATAAGATGTGAAAATAAGAATTTATAATTTATCAAGGGTTCATGAAGGACAGAAAGGAAAAATGAGGAGCGGATACCAAAGGTTCCAGTAGAAAGAGAATGCTTTGGGAATGATAGCAACATATGTACAAATGTGCTTGACACAGTGGATGGCCATATGGATTGTGGTAAGTGGTGTAAGAGCCCCAAATAAAAGTATTTAATAATAAAAAAGAAATACTGCTAAAAAGGTTTTTATTTAATTAAAGAGCTGTCTGCTTCTCTTTTGAATTGAAAAATTATGTTGTGCTTCCACTTATGTTATTTGTCTAATATTACATAGGTATATGGTGCTATGTCATGAATTCATTAATTTTAATTTTTAGTTATTAAACTGAGATGCAACTTTGTTACTTTAAAATCTGGCAGCATAAAACTAATGAGTTTAACTAAGAGAGTTACTATGCTTATATATAATATTTAGACCAGATATTTTATAAAATATATAATCTAATATATTATTTTGCAGTATTTCAATTTTTCTTTAAAATAATATATACTTTTAAGATTTTTAATGGACTATTGAAGGTTATCTTATTTTATATTTAATTACTATTAACTTTAAAACTTCAAAAAGATGTCATCAATATACATTGATTATAACCCTAATAAGTGCTATTATTTATAATTAAAAGGGTATGATTAACTTCAAGTAGGGTGGCATAACTAATATTCTGAATAACCCCCACTATAGACAAAAGGCAAAGTGCACCCTTATCTTCAGATATGCTGAGCAGGCTCAGTAATCCATGATAACATTTATAGTACTGGATGCATTCATATAAACATATTAGGAATTTCTGGATGGAGGCTAATTCTGAATAAAAGCATGGTGAATAATTAATAATTAAATGCATCTTTTAATAATTTATGTATTCATAAAACAATTAACCTTTTAAAATTTATTAGATGGTCTTACCTGATTAGAGAAGTTAATAGAAATATGAAAAAGAGTGTTAGACTAGCAAAATATCAAATCACTTTCTGAAGGACATTTAAGGAACACATTTTCTGGGTCCACCTACTGTAAAATACTTCTTCATTATTAGAAATTATTAAAATATAAAGACTTCTGGTAAAGACAAGAGATGAGATAGAATAAATTATTTCTTTAATATATAAATGTGCATTCTGTTGTGTTTGTTATATTGCACATCCTTTGGAACAAGAGTGCAGAAGAGTGCAAATCAGAGGTGTATGAAGAGTCTGAGTTATATGTAAGCAGCACTACTACATTCATCTCTGACTAAAAGGTTAGCTATAATGCCAGAAAAGATTCTTTCCTTGGAGTCCTGAAATTCAACCATTAAACATTGATCTTTGTCTGACACATACAATTAAGGACACTGGGTTGGACAGAGGAGGTAGTATATGTTTGTACACATAGAAAATATATGACAAAGATAATGACTTGCATACAATTAGCCAGATTTCTTTATTGGAGCAAAAAGCCACTATTGTAGGGCAGCATTTACTTTACAGGACTCTCTAGTCACACTTTGTGGTTGGCACAAGAATATGTTGCAAATTATTTATCTGTAAATTCTTTTGCCAAAGATAGACATTCCACCATGGGGTATCTGCAAATTCCAAGGTTCTCATTTTATGATCTCTGTTCCCTTCATTCTGAACACTTGGTATTCAAATCCCTAGAATAAGTGATCCTCAGATTCTTTTGCATGGTAACTCTTCTCTGTAAATAGCAAATAAATTAATAACACTAATAATAAGTAAACGAAATTAGTGAATAAAATAAGCCAAGGCATGAGAGAACAAGGGATACTTGGAAGGCGGGAAAGATTGTGACTTATGGTTGGGTTCCAATAAGTTCCTTCTGACTTATGGTGACATGATATACAACAGAGAACTAGCCTCTATCCATGTTTGAGTCCATTGCTGCAGCCAGTGTCAATATCTTGTTAAAGGACTTCCTCTTTCTCACCCCCCTTCAACTTTACCAAGCATCATGTCCTTCTCCGGCATCTTGTCTCTCCTGAGAAATACTTAAGAAAGTATTATTTGCTATCCTTTCTTTAAAGAAGGATGCCAGCTGTACTTTTTTTTTATTTCTTTTTTTTTATCATTTTATTGGGGATTTTTACAACTCATAATATTCCATACATTAATTTTATCAAGCATATTTGTACATATGTTGCCATTATCATTTTTTAAACATTTACTTTTTTTCTTTTTTTAAATTTTATTGGGGGCTCTTACAGCTACTACAACATTCAGTACATCATTTGTATCAAGCACATTTGCACACATATTTCCATATACATTTCCCAATATTTTCCACTTGAGCCCTTGATACAAGCTCCTTAAAAAAAAAACCCTCCCCTTTCCCTTCCCCCCCTTTTTAAAAAATTAATTATTTTATTGGGGGGCCCCTACAACTCCCATCACAATCCCTAACAGCATCAGTTGTATTCAGGCCACTTTTACACACCCATTGCCATCATCACTCTCAAAACATTCTCCCTCCCTCCAGCCCCCATTATCTGCTCCCTATATTATCCTTCCTCCCCCACTTCCCCTTGAACCCTTAGTAATTTACAAATTATTTTTTCATCCTGTACACTGTACAATGTGTCCCAACACTCACTTCCCTGATGTCCATGCACCAGAGAGTGCCTTTTTTGAGATACATTTGATTATTCTTTTTGCAATTTATGATTCAAACACTTCAATTCATCCTTGATCTCCCTTATTCAATGCCCAATTTTCACGTACATATGAGATGATTGAAAATACTGTAAGTTGGACTAGGTGCAACTTAGTCTACAAAATAGCAAACCCACTTTTCAAGATTTTAAAGAGGTGCAGAACTTTTACATAATCCAAAGTATCATTTGATCCCTCAACTGCTGCTTCCATGAGCATTCATGATGGATTGCAGACAAAAATTCTTGCCTTTGTATCTTCTTCATTTACTATAATGTTCCCGATTGGTCCAGTTGTGAGGATTTTGGTCTTCCTTACATCGAATTGTAACACACATTGAAGGCTGCAGTCCTTGATCTTTCTCAGTAAGTATTTCAAGTCCTCCTCAATTTCAGCAAGCAAGGTTGTATCATCTCCAAGTTGTAATTTGTTAGTAAGTAAGCCTTCCTCCAATCTTTTTTTGTGGAGGGGTATTGTTTGTTTGTTTTTGTTTTTTGGGGATCACTGTCCCCTGGTGGGAGTAGGAGGCCCAGACTTGCTCCTGGAGAGCCGCTTCTGGATTTGAACCACCAACTCTCTGGGCCGTAGTACTGCACACAACCACCACGCAACCGGGGCTCAGTCCCACCACCTACCTCCAATCTTGATTCTTCTTCAGATAATCCAGTTTCTCTGATTATTTGCACAGCCTCAGATTGAGTAAGCATGGCGTGAGAATATAATCTGAGTCATAGCTTTCTTGATATTAAACCACCCAGTATTTCCTTGCTCTGTTTTCACAAGTGCTTCTTGATCCATATATAGCTTCTGCATGAGCACAACATTAACAATTTCATATCTTAAGATAGTTAACATATTTTGCAAATCCAGTCATATTAATTTTTTTAATGTTCAGCATAACTTTATAGAGTAGGGTCTCAGTGAATGTTCAGGCTTATTCTGCTTTTTGATACAGAATAAGAGATCGCAAACTCATTTTTAAAATATTAAATCTTAAGGAATAAGATGGACTTTATATGCTTTTTAATGATTAAGGTTTTCATTGGTTGGCCAATTTATCTTTTAATGGAATAAACTAGAAACTGAAATAAGTGTTTCATAAACTTGTGGACTAATTATATAAAAAGTTAGTCATTTGTAAAAGGAGCATTGGTGTTACATATTTTACTTATGAGTAAAAAAATAAGACAGAAAAATATATGCATTTATAAGATAACTAAACATATAGGATTATTTCCTAATTTTAAATTAATATAAAAATAAATAAAACTGGTGTAGTAATATAATAATAAGTCCAAAAGTACTGGGTTTAGGGCCTCAGTTGGTACATGTAGGATATTAATCAAGGTAAACCAAATGTGAACATCCCTCAGGAATAAAGGGATACTGCAGACAAGTTCACTCAGTAGTAGTACATGTGTCTGAATCATATTAAAGTGCCTTTAAAACTATGGTCTAATCAAAACAGGTTTTCTGTGGAGTCTCCAAAACCAGTTAAGGATATAAAAATCAACTCTGATGGTTACACAAATCATTCTGCCATCTCAAAAGGGTAATTTTGATAGCTATTTTGAATGATAGAACCTTAGTTTATCTTGAAATAGCAAAAAAAGAAAAATTGAAAGCTTCTTGGTGAGTGAGAAAAGGCGGGGTTGGGGGTGATGGATGCTAAGAAAGTGTGCCAAGATTTTTTTTCCTCCTCACAACTACTCATCTACTCCTTCTTTGAAGATACTTTGGACTTTTCTATGGAAATTTTGTAGGAAAATCAGACCCCATCTACCCTATGGCCATTATCTTCCCTTCCAGTTTCTTTGTATTCCCCAAACTCAACAACTATTTTAAAAGAATATGATATGCATCCCTCAAGGATGTCAAAGCCTCCTTTTTGATGTAGTATACATGGAAAAGTTCAGAGTTTTCAAATATGTGTTTTTGTTAATTGATATAGTTCCAACTTATCGTAACCCTAAACATGACAACCTGAAATCCCACCATGTTGTGCACCATCCTCACATTTTTATGTTTGAGTACATGGTTGCAGTCACTATGTCAACCCATCTCACTAAGAATCTTCTATTTGACAATGCTCCACTTTCCCAAACATGGTGCCTTTTTCCAGGAACCGGTCCCTCCTAATGTCTTTAGTACAGTCCTCACCATCTGAACTTCTAAGAGACATCTTCAAAGACAGATTTGCTTGCTCTTGTGGTAGTCTGTGGTACGTTACATATTCTTTCCCAGCTTCATATTCCAAATGCATCAATTATTCTGTGATTTTTTGACTGATTTATTTGTCCAAATTTCACATGAATTTAAAGTGATTGTGTGGCAGTCACGTGCTTATGTTAATTTCATGATTGAGATGTGGGGGTGGAGTCTAGCCTCTGTGTGGGCATGACTTTCTCCTGAGACTTCTGGGAAATCTCGCGATATTTCCCTCGTGAAGATGTAAAGCTATCATCCCCAGTTGTTGGGAGTTAGTTCCCAGAGACGATGAATCATGGAGAAGACAAGATGTCAGTGTCTGAGGAGCTGCAGAAGAAGCCACATGGCTTTGCTCTGATAGAGCCAGACCCCTGAAGCTGGAGAGGTCTTGAGGAGAACCTTGTCAGCGATGAGTTGCTCCTGCCACCGCAGAATGCTGTTGATAGACCCTGAGCCCTGGAAGTGAGCAGCCATGGGGAAACTCCTGTCAGACCAGGACTCTGCACCCACTGACCTGTGACTTCGTGAGTCAGAAGGAGATTTCATAGACTGATATTGGGCATATGGGCTAATATCGGACTTATGACTTTGAACTGGACTAGGCTGGGATGGTTCCTCAATGTTCCATTCCTCTTGTATATAAACCTTTTCCTTATATCCATTTGTGTGTCTATGAAGTTTGTTCCTCTAGTCTACCTGGACTAACCCAAATTGAAAAGATTATGATTTAGGTCTGGAGCACGTTAGGCCTCAAAGTGACATATTTGCTGTTTAAAATTTTAAAGCAATTTTGGGCAGGTGGTCTGTACAATGATATGGAATTTGATCCCTTGAATGCTGTTTCCAATAGCAGCGACCTGTAGAACCAAACAAAAGAAATGCTTTTATCGTGATGCTGTTCATTGGTCTAATTCTGATCATATAAATTTTCTTTATATTGAGTTGTCATTCATCAAAAGCAGTTATCTTTTAATTTCATCAGAAAGTGCTGCAAAATGACTACAGTCTACCAATCTCTCAGCCTACTAATACAAGAGATTAAAATGTATGTACTTTAAAATTGTGTATTTGAGTATTTGTACATCATATTTCCCAAGTCCAAATTATTAATGGCTGCATGCAATAATTTTCTATCATTTTGGGAAATTCCATTAGTGAATAAAAAGATCACAAAAGTGGTACTCAATCTATGTTATCATTAAGGTGAACTCTATGTTAGAAAAGTGTGTTAGTTGCATAATTTATTGTCAATTTGAGGCTTAGGAATGAGGCTTAAGAGTGAAGAGGTAGAGTTTAGCCTGTCAATCAGGTGGCAGATTGATGACCTTCTCTGAAGGTGCTAAGGAGATAAATAGCTTGTTGGAGGGGGAAAACAAATTCACTCCCTGGGAGACATTGCAGTTGACAATGCACATGGAGACAGGTTGGTGACAGCTAGAGCCTTGGAGCTAGAGAAGCTACTAGAGACTCCTGCCAGTGCCTAGATGCTTACAACACCACTGGATCCACAAGACTTTCTACCCATTAGCCTGTGATCTTCCTGTATTCAGTATCATTGCAAGTGTTCTGTGAATCTGAAGAAGATTTTATAGATTGGTATCAGACATATGGCTATTATCAGACTTATGGGTTTGATCTAGACTGAGCTGGTTGTTTTCTCAACAGTCAATTGCTCTTGTATATAAATTTCTTTCTTATACACATATGGGTGTATATGAATTTCTCTAGTCAATCCAGACTAACACAAAAGGTATCTCTTGAGACACTCTCATTCTGTCTCTATATCAAATAATAATCTGCTGCTATTTGTAGAGCTTTCAGTGACTAATTTTTTGGTATGGATAATCTGCTATTTCTGTCTCATATGTCTTAGTCTGGAAGCTTTTCTGAAACCTGTCCTCCATGTATGACAGTTAATTTTGAAAATACTGATGACATAGCTTACAGCATCACAACAACAAGCAAGTCATCACAACATAACAGACTGATAAATGAGTCTTAAGGAAAGTGTAACTCAAAAAAAATATATGGCCATTAATGGGTTCCAACTAGAACTTCCCTTTTGGGTATAAATGACTATTTCTTGAGGAGAGTAGAAAGTCTCCCCTTGTCCCCAAGGAGTTGAGGTATGAAAAGGGTTACTGAGATGTAACACTGTCTTCTGAAGTGTATGGATTTAGATGAAGGACATTTAGAGAAACAATAGCTATACAGTGTGCTCAATAATATTTCCAGAAATGTGTTTGAGTTACTATCCTTAATATAAGGTATTTAGTAGATATTATATCACATACTTTGCTGTTAATAGTTCCCAATTCAGTATTGAACATAGAAGATTAATGCTTTTTTAAGGATGCTTGGCTTGCTTCTATTGGGAAACATAAATGATTAAAAGATAATTATGACACCTGAGGGAAATATAAAATGCATACCAAAGCATACAAAGCATACTGCTGAATGAAATATCTTCAGGGTAAGATGTAATAAACCACTCTTAACAATTATTACTGTAACTAGATAAAAAGTGATAAATTGCAAAATTAAAATAATATTCAATAGTACATAATTTTCTGAGGCTTTGATCATAACATGGTCATAAAATGACCACCAAAAAAATGTCCTGTGATGAAGATCCAATTCTGTCCCTCTTAACAATTTTAAAATCACTCATGATACTTAAATATGCTTTTCTAAGCAAAGGAAATCACCATGATCTGATATAATAACCTTCAAATGTTTTCAATGTTACTTCAGAGCTGCATGTTCACACTGAAAGACTCGTACATGGCTCGCAAGCCACAGTTTGCCGACCACTGGTCTAGGTGGCCTAATTCCAGGGGTTAGGACAACCACACTATTCTTGCAGTCTCCATAGGAAGAATTTTACTTGTCTTTTTCAACTGACACCCCAGTTGTTCCCGGGCTTGTGGCATCATATATTCAATCTCTACCTCCATTTCACATAAACCTCTTCTTTCTGTGTCTGTGTTTCCCTGCATTTCCCATATTTTTTAAAGAAACACAGTAGTCATATTATATTAGGTCCTACATTATCAAGTATGACCTCATCAGGATTTCACTATGCTATCAAAGAAAACTTTATGCTTCAAGATAGACCTTGAAAAGTCCTCTTTGATGATAAATATATTGCCCTTCCTCCTCATTGTGTTTTTGCCAGCATAACAAACCATATGATTTTCTAATCAAAAATGGCCAATATTAGTTTGCTTGAATTCACTAACACCTGGAATACCAATCTTTATGATTTCTATCTAATTTCTAATGACATAATTTTCTAGTGTCATATTTTGTGCACTGTTTCTCCTCATTTTGAGTTGTGCTCTATTAGCAAATGAAGGTCCCACAGGTTTATGCCTGCAGACTTTACTGCATCAATGTCATCATGGTCAACTTCACATCAAGAAGGCATGTGTCTTCTTTTGGGGGGGCATCACTGCCCTCTGGTAGTCATGGGAGCTACTCAGCCTTGCTCCTGGAGAGCTGCTGCTGGGTTTGAACCACCAAGTCAGTGGGCCGCAGTCCCACACTCAACCACTATGCCACTGGGGCTCAGCCCACAATGTGTCTTCTTTAGTTAGAATTTCAGTGTCTTCTAACCTGGGCCGTATCGTCTGCACTACATCTGACAACGCTGTTTCTACTCACTAGGTTATCAGTAATGGACAATGTTTTGATGGTAGCCACAATGTTTGCAGTAGCTAATTTCTTTAAAGTGGACAGCCTATGTCTTCCTCACAGTCTGTTCTTATCCTGGAATCTCTGCTGAACCCTGTTGATTTCATGTAAACCTCCAAAATACCGGGAACATAGTGTTCAGCATAGCAACACATAATCTACCACAGCATGGAATACGGATTGTCAAGTGGTGGAAGAAAATATTATACCACCTTTATTAGTAAACGCTTCTTCTATATAAAGCATTTAACACTCAGACCTCAGAGATCAGAAATTTTAATTTTACAAAGCTAAAAGAATCCAGGATAAGCCACATGAGGTGTTTGAGATAAGGATGTTCCATCAGTTGGAGAAATGAGAGGATCTCACTAGAGACAGAATGCAGTTGCCTCCAATCAGGCTTTAGAGAAGGTACAGTTTCTCTGTTGAGAAACATTTTCACAAAGCTGATCCTTTGGAAAATGGATGTGGCAAGAAGGAATAACATGAAAAGAATAAATGCCAGGTTGAAAGTTATTCTATTAGGGCTGAACCCTGGTGGCGTAGTGGTTGTGCGCAGGACTGTGGCCCACTGGGACGGAGGTTCAATTCCAGCAGTGGGGCTGGGCCTCCTACTCCCACCACCAGAGAGCAGTGGTGCCAAAAAAAAAAAAAGAAAGTTATTCTATTTTTAATATTTCGATGACACATTTTGTACAGGATATTTGAAGAATGTGTTTTTGTTCATAACATGAGTAAAGGTATAAATAGTTGAACAAAATTATAGGTGAAAAAGAGATCCCCAAATCACATAAAATTTATAGTGACCCTTAAATAAAACAAAAGAAGACAAAGTTAATTTATCCATTTGAGGGAGATCATCACCACAGGTCATTAAAGTGGCCAAGAAACTACAATCACACAACCCCACATGTACAGTCTGTAGTAAACAAAGGAAATTCTCAAAAAAAAAGAAAAGGAAATATGATTAATGGCAGACTAATTCATGACCTTGCAGTTGGAACTACAAAAGTCAGAAGAAAGCCATATGCACAGCAATACAGCTCAGAAAAGTTTTGAAAATGAGTTCAGGGCTTCGCAGACACATTGGTTGAGGTAGGACTGATGACTATTTGTCCCCACTCTTGGAATTTCAATCAAAGGGGTCGCCAGCAAGCCTCCTTCTGGTGAGCTTGCTCTTGCCTGCTGCAGTCATAGGAGTTGCAGCAAGCTGTGAAGGGGACCTTTTAAAAGACAGAGCTTTGTTGTGTTAGACACTAATACCAAAGTAGGGTGGGTCCTTATCCTTTCTGAGATCCATGAGTGTGCTACACAAACAGTGGAACAGACAGTAGAAAGCTACACAGATGAGGAGGATCACGCTGCCTCCCAAATGGAGACAAATGAAGGTATGCATGTCCAAAGCAAGACAAACAAATAAACTCACCACCACAAGACCTGAGGCTGACTCAGAGTGACCCTGTAGGACTTAGTAGAAACAACCCTATCTTAGTCTCTGAATCTTAAATGGAGGAGCATTACAGCCCCAACCAAAACTACTAGCCACTGGTTCTAAACATTGTCAGCAGCTATTAGACTGGAGAAATTTCTCTCCCTAAGTTTAAAAGGGAAATGTCCTGTTATTTCCATCTCAACACCTGATTTGACATTTAGCCTCCAAAACGTCACACCTCAATTAGCATTTTAAGCCACGTATGTAAGGTTTTGGCTGATGTTATTAGAGCTCTAACAAACTAGAGAAAGACGGTAGACAGGTAGATCGTACAGAAATAAGCCAAGTAAAAGAATGACTTTCAATAATTGTACTAACTCATGATGATCTTATATATAACAGAATAAAATATGGCCCAGTCCTGTGTGATCTTTATTATCAAAACATTTTCAAGATGATCAGTGCTGCATCATTTTCACTCACCATCTATTAGTCTTTACTTTGCTAAACATTATGTAATCTTCCAGTGATAGATCTTATCTGATGTTTTGTACAAAGTAAACAAGAAAAAGTGTTCTGTTGCTATCTACCTTGATTTCTTGGGAAAATATTTACAAGTAGTTTCAGCCTCTTCTACTTAGTCTACCTTAGTCTGGAAAAAGCACTGAAACCTATCTACTATGGTTTACCCTGCTGGTAGCACAACTTTCAGAAGCACAAATCATTATAATCCACCCTAATACAACAAACTGACAGAAAGTGGGTATTAGCTCAGACGGTCCTAAACTTTGAACTTACAGTTACCTCAAATTTTAGCATGTCCACATTATTCTTAACATTTAAAAATTGTGATCCCTGTTGAATGAGCTATGACAGTCAGGCAACTTAATTATTAGATTACTGTAGAGACCAAATGCAATATACCCAGGCTGAGGTTAAAGACAGTGTCAGTGTAAGACAGAAATATCTCCCTGTGGCTGGCCCAGCATGCACAGAGATCCTCAGTTGACTATTTCAAGACAAGGTGAAGTATCTCATCTGTGAAAACAGCTCTTTACCTGCAGGATGTCAACGTCAGCCAAGAGAAGGAAACTGCAGGATGCTAACTTCCCTCCCTGAAAAAAGGAGAGCTCCATAGAAGCACACCTGCTCAGATAATCTTAACTTCTGGATCGCTGGCAGTAGTCCACATAGGTCAGAAATTTTCATTTCTTTACTTCTGCTTATATGTGCATCAATAAATTTCACAAATTATTTTATTATGCTTCAATTGAAAGATTACAACTCAAAAGTTCAAGGAAAAATAGTATTAAAAGGTTATGTATACTGTAAACTCTTTGAAACCCCTTAATATATGTTGCTATACATGTACTTAAGTTTGATAGAAATGCTATAATGTGTATTTATCTACCAGTTCATTTTACTCAATAATCCACACTTTTTAAGAGTCAATCTTATTGAAACAGAGTTTGATTCTAATCCATTACTTAGGGATTATATAGTATTTGTCTATGATATGTTAAAATTTGAAAATGTGTTCCTATATTAACTTACATTTCCAATTGTTTCTGCTACCAACATTAATGCAAACATCCTAAATTTTATCTGCAAGGAAATCCCTTAAGACTATGACTAGAAGCTAGATTACTAGTATATCTAGAAATATTTCAAGGTCAGTAGATTTAGCCAAATTGCTCTCTAACATATAATTTCCTTTGTGCCCATTGTAGGCTATTCTTAAATGCTTGGTATTTCATAAGCAATCCAGTTTAAGATTACATAAGACTGAACCAAGCATACATGTATTTTTTCTGACTTTAAATGGCATCAGAAAAAATGGAGAGATTTTTAATGGTTTGCCATTGTATATGTCTTTCTAACTTAAAAAAAATCTAAATAGTCAACAGTAGATAATGATTTATTCTTTCAATATTGTTTCTTTTTACCAGAATAAGAATCAAAATTTACTCAATTTCTGTTCCACATATGATCATTTTTGTTACTGGGTACTAACTCATAATAGTGCTACAAACAACATAGCAAAAGATTTCCCAGTTTTTTTATCATCCTCAGAAGTGTTGTGTTTGATTCCATCCGTCTTCTTCTTGAGGGCCTTCCTCCTTTTCACTGAGTCTCTCTTTGACCGAGACTGTTGTCCTTTTCAGGGACTGGTCTTTCAGGAGAACATACACAAAATAAGTGTAACAGAATCTGGCAAGCCTCCTTCTAAGAACCATTCTGTTTAAGTTTTCATGTATATTAAATAATGTCAAAATAGGATAATAATATAAATATCACAACACATCATAACATATGTGAAATAACTATAAATTTTCTTATTATGAGATCACTTTCATTGAAATTTTTACTTAATCTACACATTTGAGGTATGAGATAATTTTGTTATCCCTCCTATATAAATTAGGACCTAAGAGAACTAAAATATAAATTGTTTATTTTTGATAGTCATAAAGTTCACCATTTACACGTATGCACATGAAGATGAACACAGGATAAAATAATCATATGCGATATGTGTATACTGTTATTAGGTGTTGTAAAGTTTGCTCTAATTTATGGCGCTTCTATCTACAACCGAGTCCAACAGGATCTGTTCTTATGACAAGGTTGCAATTGTGTTTTGTTTGGACAATCACCTAGATGTGGATGGGTTTTCAGACAACAATATATTAAAGATATATCTAATCCAAATGCACAATATTTATTCCCCATGAAATTTCTGATAATGTTGAACAATGCATAGCATTGTACAAGTATGAATATATATATGCATATATATATATGCTTTTGTAATTTTGACTTTGGCCTTAAATATTTAAAAAAATTGCTACCTAAAAATGTGATAGGGTTGTAATTTTGAGATTTATAGAACAGATAAGTTTATGGTTTGAGTTAAAGCACTGCAATGTACAAAATTTCTACCAGAAAAAAACAAAACTTGCTCTGTAGAGTATATTTCAACTCTGATCTGATAGGAAGTGTTAAACTGTCCAATATAGTTTCCATGACTTATGTGGTCAACTTGCTGACTTTTACGTTAGCAGCTTAGCACTTAATGACTAACCAGGGTTTCTTAATTTGTCTCCATTCCTCTTATAAATAAGACTATATACTCTGATCTGGCTTGATTTTTACATTTCAAATTACTTAGAAAAGATTTCTTATCTATTATCTTGTTCAGGACATATTGATATGGTGTTGAGGAAAGTAAGAAGACGCCCAGGTAGAACCACCTATCTGGCATTTCCAATATCGGGTACTAGAAATAGAATCTCAATGTCTGTGATAGGTAGGCTTATTGTGCCAACATGGCCAAAGAAGACAGGTAGGTTTGTTGTGACCACATGGCCAATGAATACACATAAGATCAATTGAAGGGTGGAGATATAAATGGCTTGGTGATCCCTGCCCTTGCTCTCTTGCTCTGGGATCTTCTAACCATCCAACTGCCTTGTTTGCATTTGGCTCCCCCAAAACAAATCAGGAGG
This sequence comes from Nesogale talazaci, assembly GCA_004026705.1. Lineage (NCBI taxonomy): Eukaryota > Metazoa > Chordata > Mammalia > Afrosoricida > Tenrecidae > Nesogale > Nesogale talazaci. The sequence continues at coordinate 10,494 of PVJH01012582.1, read as the reverse complement.
TACAGCGTCTAGTGGGCCTCTTTGGATTTTTGGAGGCAACATATCCCTCACTTGGGTGTTCTACTTCGACCTATGTATCAAGCTACACGAAAGGCCTCCAATTTTGTGTGGGACCCTGAACAAGAAAAGGCTCTGCAACAGGTTCAGGCTGCTGTGCAAGCTGTTTAGCCACTGGGACCATATGATCCAGCCAACACACATGTCACCTAGTGGTGTCAGTTGTCAAAAAAGATGCAGCATGTAGTCTTTGGCAGAACTCTATTGGTGAGTCACAGCGTAGACCATTGGGATTTTGGAATAAAACCCTGCCATCCTCCGCAGACAGCTACCTCCCTTTTGAAAAAACATCTGTTGGCCTATTAATGGGCCTTGGTGGAGACTGAACGTCTCAACGTGGGCCACAAAGTCACCATGAGGCCTGAACTACCCATCATGAACTGGGTTTTGTCTGACCCACAGAGTCATAAAGGTGGACGTGTGCAGCAACACTCCATTATTAAATGGAAGTGGTACATACGAGATCGGGCCAGAGGAGGACGTGAAGGTACAAGTAAGCTGCATGAAGAAGTGGCACAAATGCCTACAGTCCCTACACCAGTCACATTACCTTCTCTTTCCGAATCTGCACCTATGGCCTCCTGGGGAGTTCCTTATGGTAATATAACTGAAGAAACAGAAAAGTCGTGCTTGGATCACAGATGGCTCTGCACAATACGCAGGTGCCACTCATAAGTGGACAGCAGCAGCACTATAGGCCCTTTCTGGGATCTCCCTGAAAGATAATGGTGAAGGAAAATCCTCCCAATGGGCAGAACTTTCAGCAGTGTACCTGACCATTCATTTTGCCTGCAATGGAAAGTGGTCAGATGTGAGACTGTATACTGACTCATGGGCTGTGGCTAATGGCTTGGCTGGATGGTGAGGGACTTGGAAGGAACATGATTGGAAGATTGGTGACAAGGAAGTGTGGGGAAGAGGTATGTGGATGGAGCTCTCTGAATAGGCTAAAAAAGTAAAGGTAATCATGTCTCATGTGAAAGCTCACCAAAGGGTTACCTCTGAAGAGGAGGTCTTTAACAATCAAGTGTATAAGATGACACACACCATGGAGACTGGCCCTCCTCTTTGCCCTGCCACTCCTGTTATTGCCCAATGGGCACATGAACAAAGTGGACATGGTGGCAGGGATGGGGGTTATGCATGGGCACAGCAACATGGATTTCCACTCACCAAGGCTGACTTGGCCAAAACCACTGGCAGCAACAGAAACCAATGTTAAGTCCAAGATATGGAACCTTTCTTCAGGGAGACCAACCAACAACTCAAGGGCAATTTGATTATATAGAACCACTTCTATCATGGAGGGGGCAGTGTTCTGTTCTTACTGAAATAGACACCTATTCTGGATATGGATTTGCCTTCTCTGCATGCAATGCTTCTGCCCAAACCACCATTTGTGGACTTACAGAATGCCTCATCGAGTGGCACAGCATCCCACATAGCATTGCTTCAGATCAAGGAACTCACTTCACAGAAAACTCAGTGTGGCAATGGGCCCATGTCCATGGAATCCACTGATCATATCATGTTCCTCATCATCCTGAAGCAACTGGCTTGATAGAAAGATGGAATGGGATCCTAAAGACACATCCGTGACGCAAACTACGTGGCAACAACTTGCGAGGCTGGGACAGTGTTCTCCAGGAAGCTGTACATGCCTTAAAACAGTGGCCAATATATGGTGCAGTGTCTCCAATAGCCAGAATTCATGAATCAGGAACCAAGGGGTGGAAACTGGAGTGGCACCATTCACTATTACTCCTATTGACCCACTTGCAGCATTTTTGCTTCCTATCCCAGCAACCCTACGTGCTTTGTGCCTGGAGGTCCTGATCCTGAAGGAAGGAACTCTCCCACTTGGAAACACAGCACAGATTCCACTGAACTGGCAGCTGAGGATGCCCCCTGGCCACTTTGGGCTTCTCATGCCTTTGGATCAACAGATTAGGAAGGGTGTCACAGTACTGAGTGGTGTGATTGTCCCTGATTACCAAGAAGAAATTGGACTGGTGTTACATAATGGGAGTAAAGAGGAATATATCTGGAATCCAGGAGATCCCATAGGCCGACTCTTAGTGCTACCACGCCCTGTGATAAAAGTAAATGGTAAATTACAGCAATCCCATCATAACAGGACATTTAATGACATACAGCCCTCAGAATGAAGCTCTGGATCACCCACCAGGCAAAAACAAAAAAACAAAAAAACAAGCTGAGGTGATTACTGAGGGCAAAGGTAATACAGAATGTACAGTAGAAGGTAGTTTTACCTCTCAGTTACAATAATGTGATTAATTGCAAAAGTGAAGTTTGTGACTGTTCATCTTTTTTTATTTGAACTTATTGAATATCTTTTCTCTGTTTCTAAATGATATATCAGCTACAACTCGACTCAATTTATTCTCATTTATATGTATGATAGATGTTTGATGTTAAGTATAAGTTTGACTTCATTGATGTTTGGAAATTTTATATGGTTAAAGAATTGTGTACAGGTGCCAAGTTGGCAAGGGGTGGATTGTGATAGTTGGGCTGCTTGTGCCAACACAGCCAAAGATGATAGGTAGGTTTGTTGTGACAACATAGCCAATAAACAAACATAAGATCAATTGAAGGGCAGAAATATAAAAGGCTCAATAGGTCACACCCTTGCTCTCTTGCTCTTAGATCTTTGGAACAGTCAGCTCCTTTGTTTATTCTGTCCCTCAATCTCTAAGCTACACTACCCATGGGACACCTAATCCATGGACTGTGTTTTTGTGAATTGAGGTTCCTTCAATCCCTGCTTCACCATGCTCCTGGAATATACATCTTTTTTGTTGTTGCTGTTATTTTTGTTTGCATTTTCAGTGGGCATCACTGTCTTCCAGTGGTGGGAGTAGAAGGCCCAGCACTGCTGCTGGATCTGAACCTCCAATGCAGTGGGCCGCAGTCCCATGCATAACCACTATGCCACCAGGGATCAGCCCAGAATATACATTTCTTGAGCTGGGGACTGTTGGACACTGTCATCTGACTGACTGTGGGTGACCTGTTTTGCTATTTACTGCTTGTGGCCAGATAACCTGAATTGCTCTACAGAGGACGATTTGGTGACCCCCAAGACTCCAAGGACTAGTTGTCTCATGCAAGTGAGTTGCACCGAGACATTTGTACTGCTTTATAGATTAGTTAACTATTTATTTATTAAGTTAGATATCTTTCTATCTATATAAATATAGAGAAAGAATTATTATTGTCCTGGTTTTGTTTCTCTAAAGAACCCTATATAACACAATGACCTTGGGTCTGTAGTTCAGATATCTCTTAAAGGCATTTCCCCACAGAGTGATGAGAGACTTCTATTTTCCTTGCCAGATCCAGTGGGATGGTGTCCACTACCCCTTCCTGTACCCAAGATCTGAGACCCGCCAGCCTCCTGTAATTTCCCCAGCCAGAATGCTATCTTAGTATGAGTCATTATCCCAGATCTGTGGATAATCTGCAAAAATCAGCCACAGGAGCTCACTTTAGCATTCCCCTAAGGCTCGCCTCCCTACATGTGCATTCAAAGGTTTTGCAGCTCCTCTCCCCACTTGGGAACAGAGAGACAACATTGGCCACACCTTTTCTCCCTCTCTCCAGCCTCATGTATGGCCTGTGAGGATGCTGTAATGAAACATAATTAGAGACAAATTTACTACAAACAGACAATAGCTACATCTACCTATCACAAGCCCCCTATGTTGTTTACTCTGGAGCCCAACTCATTTTATTGAACCATGAGTTCATGAGCTAAGAGTGAGCTTATAGGACAGCCAACAATGAGCAAGGTGGAGAAGGCTGACTCAGTGAGCTGGAAGCACTCACCAAATCTAATCCCCCTTTCCTGGGAGACAGTATGTAACAGACCCTATCGCAGGACACCTTGGAAGATCCTAAATATATTTATTTTAAAGACCTTATGAAATGCAGTCATTTTGAGGATGTGTTCCTTTTCCTTACTTTGAATGGAAGCCACTACACCCCTGATTCACTAACAAAATGTGACAGAATCAAAGAATATCAAAGAACAGACTTCACCAACACACTTTAAGAAAAAGAGAACCATATTGGCTACCTTGAAGATATCTAAGTAGAATTCAACAAATGAGAAAAGCAGTGAAAAAATATAATCAAGAAGCTAAAGAAAACATGAGAACAATGACCAATGCTATGAAGAGGGACAATATTCAAATAATTGATATCAGAACAAGATACAAGGAAGAAATCAGCAGCCAAAACAGTGAGGGAATTCCAGGAAGAAATCTTTCCTGATTTAATGAATGAGGATCAGACAATCATTCAGGAAACAGAGAATACAGAGAAGAAAAATACGCAGAAGCATACAGGAGTCAAATTATCAAATTTTGAGGAAAAGGAGAAAAACCACAAGAGCAGCCAGAGGAAAAAATGCCGTCACCTTTAAGGGTATTAAGATAGAATATGATAAAACTTGTCAGCAAAAACAATGCAAAAGAGGAACAAGTGGGAGTAAAGAAGGGTAATCCAAGAATCTTCTATCCCACACAACTATACATCTCTAGACAGAAAAGTAAGAGTTTTTCCAGACCAGAAAAAGTTTAGATAATGTGCAAAACCCACAACAATAAAACAGCGCTATATAGAATTCCTTCTGACTCACTTTGGACAGAGGACAAACAAGTTTGAGACCACTTCATAGTGTAACTCTATCCAGAATTCAACACACTGAAAGCAGCACTAGAGACATCATTGACCCCGTGGTGAAAGAAGGCAAGAATGAATCTGTTCACACACACACAAAACACTATCAAGGATGGAGGTAGGAATATATCTAACACAAAATGTGTGATATGACAGAAAAAAACCACAGATGGATATAACTCTGAAGACCAATTATCTGAATTGACCCAATTAAACAACAAAGGCTGCAGACTGAATTTGAAAGCAACTTATCAATCTTATCAATCTGTTATCTGCTACTGACACATCTCAAGCTCACAGACACAAAAGCAGGTTGAGGATCAAAGGTTAATGAAAAGTATATGAAGCTAATGACAATTCTTAAAAAGCAGGAGTTGTAACCCAAATCCCTGGCACAACCCATTTCAAGATTCAGGGCATAACAAGATACAAAGATGGACACTATAAATTGCTTAAGAAATCAATAGATCAAGAGCCAGTAAGCATAATACACACACACGCTGAGTGAGGAATCCATGGAATATGTCAATCAAATCCTTCAAATGATGGGGAAAAGAAGTTCACAGGATCAATGATCATACCAGAAGAATTAAGTATATTCTCTCTCAGAAAGGTAGTTCAATTGCAAAGTAGCTCAAAAAAGAGCTTCCAGAAGTCTAAAATTAGACAACTTGACCTGATAAGCATATTCAGGGCTCTCAACACAATTGCAAAAAAAATCACATTATTCCCAGTGCACATTGCATGTAAAAAAAAAATAGAATACATGCTGGAACATATCAAACTTAAGTAAATTGAAGGCCATTAGGCCATAAAGTTGGAAATCAAAAAGAAATATCAAAAGAACAAGGGCAAATACTTGAAGGATAAATAACCTTCTCCTTCAAAAGGAGGGAGTACTGACCCAAATTAGAGATGAAATTTAGAAGTTCTAGAAACTGATGGAATGAGAAAACAACATACCAACACCTATGGAATTACAATGGCAATTACCAGAGGATATTTGATAGTGATGACTGCACATATGAAGAAGAAACAGAGACAAATGGTTGATATTGTAACACAAAATCTTCAGTAGTTGATATAGTTAGCAGTATAATCCTTCTAAGAGCAAAAAAAAAAAAAAAAAAAAAAAAAAAAAAAAAAAGAGCAAAGAAAAAAAAAAAAAAAAAAAAAAAAAAAAAAAAAAAAAAAAAAAAAAAAAAAAAAAAAAAAAAAAAAAAGGAATCACACAAATTAGGGCCGAGATAAAAGAATATTATCTAAAAAAGTCAACACAATAAAAAGCTGGTTCTGTGAACAAATTAACAAAATCAACAAAGCACTGGTAAATTTAACAAAGATAGAAAGAAGCAGTCATCAATATCCAGGATGAGGGATGAAAGAGGCAAAATTGCAACAGGCCTTAATGAAATTAAGACTCTGTATTCTAACAACTTGTAAGATACAGACAAATACTTAAACAACAAAGATTTTTTTTTCCCCAGACTATTTCATACATATGTAAAGAACCTGAAGAGACCCATAGCTAAAGAAGAAATAGATAAGGTTATCAAAGGACTACCAACTTCAAAAAATCCTGAGCCAGATGGCTTCACTGGAGAATTATACCAAACATTCAGGGAAGAATTGACTCCAATCTACACAAGTTCTTCAACAGCATAGAAAAAGATGGTAAACTCCCAAATACATTCTGTTGTGCTACCATGACACTTATACAAAAACCAGACAAAGATTGCACAATAGAGAACTACAAGCTGACATCCCTCATAAACATTGGTGCAAAAATCCTTAAAATAATGATGAAGAAGGGCTGAGTCCTGGTGGCATAGTGGTTGTGCGCAGGACTGCGGCCCACTGGGACAGAGGTTCAATTCCAGCAGTGGGGCTGGCCCTCCTACTCCCACCGCCAGAGAGCAATGATGCAAATAAAATAAAATACAATAAAATAAAATAAAATAAAATAAAATAAAATAAAATAAAATAATGGTGAAGAAAATACAAAATTATATAAAACAAATAATTCATCATGATCAAGTGGGATTCACATTAGAGATGCAGGGATGGTTTGGTATCTGAAAATCCATCAACACTATTGATTACTTTGACAACAAAAAGCACAAGAACTAAATGATAATGTCAAGAGTTGTAGAAAGAAACATTTGACAGCATTCTACACCCATTCCTAATTTAGACATTTGAGAAGATAGAATTGGAATCAAATTACTTCAACATAATACAAACTGTATATGAAAAATTAACAGGCAGCATTAAAATCAATGGAGAGAAGACAAAAGCAATACTACTGAAAGAAGGGGATGAGACAAAGATGTCCCTAGTCTCCACTTTTATTCAATATCATATTGAAGTCTTAGCTAAGAACATAAGGCAATGGAAAGACATCAAAGTTATTCATTTGGGGAAAGAAGTGAAATTATTGTTATTTGCAGGTGATATGATTCCATGTATTGGAAACTTGAAAGGCTCATCAATAGGAGTACTGGAGGCTATAGAGGAATATTGTGGAGTGGCAGGATACAAGATCAACAAGTAAGAGTTTATCAAGTTGCTCTATGAAACTGATGGGATTACAGACAAAGATTCAAGAACTTAGTACAATTCACAAGAGCCATCAATAAAAGAAATCAAAAGGGCCCTTCACAAATGGAAGAACATCCCATTCTCATGGGTCGGAAAACTCAATATTATAAAGATACCAATCCTACCAAAGGCATAATAGAAGTACAGAGCACTACCAATACAAATGCCAGTATCTCTTTTTTCTTCAAAAAAAAAAAAAAAGAGAGAAACTGACTACCAAGTTCATATGAAAAGGAAAGAATTCCAGAACTGGTCAAAAACCCTTCAAGACAGTGGAAGACAAACAAACAAACAAAGCAGAAAATGTGATGACTTACATTAGCAGACTTTATAAGTCACAGAAGTCAAAAACAGAATAGTACTTAAAATGACAGCTATATGCACAAATTGATAGTAATTAATTATCCAGAAATAAAATCAGTACCATAGAAACAACTGATCTGAGCTAAATACCCAAAAGATAAGAAAAGAGAAGTGAATACCCTTTTAAACAAATTTTGCTGAAAAACTGGATATCTACCTTTAGAAAAATGAAAAAAGACCCTTAACTCACTTCATACATAAGAACAAATTAAAGATGAATCACAGACCTCAAGATAATAATCTAAACTATCAAGATCATCAATGAGAAAATTGGGACAAGGCTAAGAAACGTAGTGCAGTAATACATGTGCTATCAGAATTAAGGAAGGATACACACTCAGATTGTGTCAGTCTGGGTAGTCTAGAGAAAAACATTCATAGACACTTATCTGGTAAAAGAAAGCTTTCTATAAAGTGTAATTGTACATTAATAAAAATCCCACCATAGTCCAAATAAGGTCCATAACTTTGATATTAGCCCATATGTTCAATACCAATCTATAAAATTCTTTTCAAACTCACGAAACACATGCAATGATGCCGAATGCAGGAAGATCATAAGCCAGTGGCTGGGAAGTCTTGTGGATCCAGTGGCACTGTAAGCATCTCAGCACTAGCAGTCATCTCGCCATGGCTCATCAGCTGTAATGTCTCCCAAGAAGTGAGTGAATATCCCACCTGCAATGCCTACTTATCTCCTTAGTGCATCCAAATGAGGCCATTAAGCTGCAATCTGATTGGCAAGTAAACTCCACCCCTTCACTCTTATGCCTCAAATTAACAGCCAATTAATTTACTACCTTGTAGAGTAATATAAAATAGATGAGTGGGACATACTAAAGTTAAAAAAAAAAAACAACTTATGTACACTGAAAGACTTCATCAAGATCGTAATAGAGAGTCCACATACTGGGAAAAGATAATTAGCAATGACATATCAGGTGTGTTTGTCCAGGTAGTCCAGGTAGAGGAACAAATTCAAGGACATGCATATCGATATAAGGAAAGGGTTTATATCCAAAAGGAATGGAACACTGAGAAAGCATTCCAACCCAGTCCGGTTCAAAGTCACAAGTCTGATATTAGCTCATATGTCTGATACCAGTCTATAATGTCTCCGTCCAACTCACAAAGTCAATGGGTGCAGAATCTCAGTGCTGGCAGGGGGCTCCCCATGGCTCCTCACTTCCAGGGCTCAGAGTTCATCAACAGCATCCAGTGGTGGCAGAAGCAACTCATCGCTGGCAGGGGTCTCCACGTGACCTCTCCAGCTTCAGAGGCCTGGCTCCATCAGGGGAAATCCATGTGACTTCTGCTCTGGCTCCTTCAGCTTCTCGGATGCTGTCAACTTGTCTTGCTCATGATTAATCGTCTCCGAAACTAACTCTCAACAACTGGGAGATAGCTTCTCATCTTCATGTGGGAAATATCACGAGATTTCCCAGAAGTCTCAGGAGAAAGCCATGCTTACATAGAGGCCTCATTGGCTACTCAGTGGCTATCTCCAGATTAACAGACTAGACTCCACCCCTACATTTCAATCATAAAATTAACATAGGCACATGACTGCCACATGAGGCAAAGAGTTTATCACTAAAATCTACATGGTCCTGAAAGCTGTAACAAGAAAAGAATGACCTACCCACTAAGGAGTTGGTCAAAAGTTTAAACAAAAAATTAAAAGGGGCTGAGCCCCGGTGGCGTAGTGGTTGTGCGCGGGACTGAGGCCCACTGGGAAGGAGGTTCAATTCCAGCAGTGGGGCTGGGCCTCCTACTCCCACCACCGGAGAGCAGTAATGCCAAAAATAAAAAAAAAATTAAAAGGAAGGAAACGCGAATGGCCAATATACATATGAAAAAATATTCCTGATCACTAGCTATCCAGGAAATGCAAATTAAAACAAGATGCACCTAACAGACACAAAGATAGTCCAATTCAAAATATCAGAATGTAACACATGTGGGAGGGTGTATTGTGAGTTAGAACTATTATTCACTGCTGGTGGGTCTGTATATATATACAGCCTCTGTGGAAAGTGATTTGGTGATGCAGATGGGAACTGAGTTACAACATGAGTCCACCGAGTAGTTCAAACAGGTGAACAATCATAGAGGAAAATGTACATATCACACAGAGCCCAAGATGAGGACCAGATAATCTAGCATGAACTAAGCCAAACCTAATATACATATGTCATAAAATTAAAAATAAATAATGAATTGATTATTTTAAAAAAATGATGATGCATATAGCACATCTCCTGAGAGGTATCCTCCCCTACTTTCTCATAGGCATTTAAGGTGTGCAAAGAGGTCAGAGAAGAAAAAGGATGGTCATAGGTGACCAGTGCACTATTCCACCCAAGAAGAGGGTATTGTTTATATATTCACAGGAAAGGGAGACAGTATATATCATTTCAGTGTGTCAATCCTTGAAGGCAAGTCTCCTGTTTAGAGCAGTTTCTTCCCAGAGATGACTGCAGGACTGATCTCAGCTTGAGACATGACATTCCCTCTGTAGATGACAGTTCTATAGAGGACAGCCCTGAAGATACAGTTTGGGGAGAGCAGGCAGTCTGAACTGCACACATGAGGCCAAACCAAGTGAAGACTTCGACAGAACAGTGCTGGAAGCAAAGCTGCCTCAAATTCCCCAAGGAATTCTGATTGCAGACTCTCACTCTGGGGGCAGCATTTGGCATTTCTCCCTATCTGGTTGGGTGTTACTCATAAGGGGAGCATACATAAAATCCCAAGGTAAAAGGA